>KN886342.1:17226-53191 GCA_000934455.1 Apostichopus parvimensis
CTGATACAAAGATATTTTCTATGCTCTCTTTCATTTTTTTTTTCGTTGGGTAACATTTCTCAGTCATTTTCCGTTATTTATTGACATATATAATGAACTAATACAGTCATCTTTATAGGAATAATGGAATCGAAAACTATTGGTAAATTGCAGGTGCGGGGGATTGTACTTCTCCACCAGAAGTGACAATGTGACAAAGTGACATCACCGACAATGTTTCCGTCCGTCGATGTGACAGTCGTTATATTTATTCGGGGAAGTTATAGTCAGGATCTAAACGATAGATCGTCAGAGCGATCACGGGTGTCATTATTCAGGAAGAGGGGGGAGGTGAAATATTATTTTCCGTCTCACCAGTTTGATGGTTGACGAGGAGACCATTGCGTTTTCATCATGACGTTTTTCGAGAAAAAAACGGAACATTCGAAAGTTTGTCAGGTCGAGGATCCATCCAGGCTGCCAAGTAGGAAGGTAGTAATTGGTACATTTTTGTGTACATCCACAGTCACGTACGATTACTAAAATAATTACAAATATTACCTTCTTTGATATGAAATTTTAACCCAAACTTCATTTCTGCAATATCTGATCATCACTAGCAGTCTGTGTGCAAGAAACTCGATGCTGACAGGCTGACTGCGCGTGTTCTGCTTGCTACTTCCGATGTATCAACATTGTGTCTTGAGACTTTGTTTTATCTCGTTATTTGGCATTTAATTACAAAATTTGGACAAAATACGTTTTTTTTTTAATGTTGCAATAATACTTCGAAATTTCGACTGATTATAAGAGTAAAATATAATGACTTGAATGTATATTTGTTCATATTAAGTTTCAGCATCCATGACAATTAAGCTAGGTGAATGGCTTATAGAAAGTTTGGGACCCTGTATCGGGCAGAGGTGTCTACAGCCTGCATTCGGCTCCAGGCTACTTGGCAAATTTAATATAAAAAGAACCAATTTCAACAAGTCGAAAAATATATATCATAATATTAGAGGATGTAGGAAGTTGGTACAAAATATTCGAAACATTCTTAAATAGAAGCGTAAAAGAAAGAACAAATTGAAAATCAAGTACCTATTATTTAGGTACCTGTAATCGAACGGGTGAAACCGCAGTGAAATGATTGATAGAAACAGTTGTTACGTACAAAACGAATGTGCGGTAAAATATGAGGCTGAATTTGAAGCAAACCTCATATCGGTTGACGATGTTACATGGCTAGCACGTTTTCTTTTTCCCTCGTAATTGACATAAGCGGTCTCTTTCATTCGGCTTACCTTTCATAACCCCGCTATGCAGTGAATATCTATCCCTATCTTACTGATCTTCTTGATGACAATTTGGCTGACAAGATGCAGTTCGAGTTGCGAAACCCGTACTTGTTGTATATTATTAAAATAAGTAATGTAATAGAAAACACAGATTATAAGAACGGTTAACGGTGCATGTGTATATTTAACGAGTAACTGATACTGGCAGAATGGAATTCCTCTCTTTGAATATTTACCGCTGTTTACCGTTAGTACCTTGCAAATATGAAGGAAACAGAAATTCGGGGGGGGGGGGGGGGGGGGGGGGGGGCTAACACTCTTCAAATTGTGTCAAATTCCAACTGATAAAATGCTAACCAATTATTTAGCCAAATATATTGATTACAGAAGCAGAAATGACATCGTTAGACATTATGGATCAAAGCGTTCGTTCAAACCCGTATAACACTGTCCATTCAAAACACTGTAGTTTTAAATACCACGAATGTTCGAAACTAGATAGTAACCAGACGAAACGTATGTGATATCACTGAATAACACGTATATCATTTATGTTGACATGTATTCGGTGTATTTGTCCTAAAGGTAAATGTACGAATGGAAGCATCTATACTCTATATGGAAGGACACTATACTCTCTATGAATGTGTTGTAAAAATACGTGTTAACACGGTACTCATAGTAATAATGCTTTGTCAAGATGTTTTATCTCTGTTACACGCATTTGCCTCTATAAACAATGTGAATGTTTATTAGCCTATTTGTTTTGCGGTTGTAATTACCATAGAAAGCAACGTAGGATACGTACAGAATTGATCTCACTATATTTCCTGTAATACAAGTATCCACAGATTATTAATTATCTCATAGATTTACAAATATTTACACCGGTATAACACTGTCTATTCAAACACTGTTGTGCAAATACTACGAATATTCGAAACAAGATAATAACCGGACGAAACGTCTGTGAAATGACTAAATAACACGTAGATAATTTATGTTGTCATACGGTGTATTTGTCCTGAAGTTATCTGTACGGCTGGAAGCATCTATACTGTATATGGGAGGATACCATACTCTCTATGAATTTGTTGTACAGATACGTATTGATAGGGTACTCATTGCAATACTTACCATAGCTCCTCCAATAGATGTGACTGTTGTACAAACGTCAATATGTCAAAAACCTCTGTCTCTGTCATTTCTCTTCCTCCCTCTGTATTTATTACTACCTTCTTTACTGATACAGGACAGGATAGACGTAGCCCTGAATGGAGGATGACGTCACCAGCATCTATCTTACTGAAGGTCTCTTCCAGATCCAGACAAGAGATGGGAATCTGAAGGAAAGGAAGACAATTAAACACAATTATTATAGTAATGATTCCAGGATATTCGATCAAGTATTATACACTGATCGATGACCACTCCAAGTCGTAAATGTCTATATCAGTACTGTAATGTATCTTTCTCGAAATTTAATTTGTCTAAATGTTGCTCAGGAATACTAATCGTAGTTTGAAGAAGTTCCTAAAATAGGCCTTAAGCATTGTACATATTTACAATGATTTCCGAAGGAAGGGGTCGGGTTGTTTGGTAGGTGAACAATATTGACAAGGTGGGTTTATATTGCCTGTTACCCACACAAGTAGAAAAAGAAATATAATATTGTGTATGGAAGGTTACGCCATATTGTCATTTTGTGATATGAGTAATAGCGACAACGTTTTTGCTTTTCTTCTTTGAACTTTGGCACCTGACCTTTAAGTATGTGACATCAGTAGTCACACAGACTCACTGTATGACGCTATACGCCATATACTTAATCACATATTTTGACGTCATTTCACGGAAAGGATTTTTTGTTCAGCTCAATTTATCATCATTATTTGCATCTTAACTATTGCAGTTACACTGATTTCTTTAAACTGATTTGTTGTCTTGGAACTGGTGCTTATTTCAAGAAAGGAATAGCGTTGGATCAATGAGTCACCCTTCCCCATTATTCCTCAAATATATTCTCACTTTAAAATTGGAGATAAACGAAGGGATCTTTGTTCAGCTCATTTTAACATTGGTTGATTCGTATCGCCTTAATTTAATAAGCTGTAAATGTTCTATATTGTATAATTCAAATTATTGTAGTGACAACTGACAAGAATATAAAACTGATGTATATATACTTCAAAGAATACATGGTTAGTATGGTTAACATATGTCTATCGGTCTGGTGTCCTAAAATGACATTTGACCTCTTTGAGGCAATATCCAAGTATGTAAGTTTAAAGAGTATGGAAATCACATACCCCACACACAAATCTCATTATCACTTAATTATTCTCTTGTGTGGAACTATATTACGTGTTATTCTGTGTAACCGTCTTTTATGATCCTTTATTATATTTGGAAAGTTAGTCCTTTTAAGCTCTTTTATTGTATAATGGAAGAACCTTCTGGGTACATGGAATGCAAGATGCTTTAAGTGAGCATACTTGAATACTAATACAGAGCTGTAATATTGTACCTTTAATGTACTTCATCCTTTACTGATACGGAAGCTCCCAGGACTACATAATTATTCCATCATGTACATTTGTTGTAATCGCGTTTACAATACAAGGTGCCACACAAATTCACACGTGTATGGCAAGCAGTGTGGGGCAAACACCGCATAATATTCGCGTATTAATTTGAATATAAACGCGTGTATATTATTAGCCAACCATAATGCTTAAATATATCCGCGTATTATTTCGAATATAAACACTTATTAATTCGAATGCATATGAGGATTAATTCGAATATATACACGTACTAATTCGAATATATACACGTATTAAATCATGGTCTTGTCTAATTCAATTACGTTTGGCCTGGGTGTACGTCTATAAAGACTAACGTGCAATCTCTCAGTAATAGCACTGGTGAGGCTACACTGTGATATCTCTCGAAACTCGCTTGTGAAAGCTATAAGACATGCCAGTTATTGTCTGATTTAATACGCGTATATATTCAAATTAATACGTGTATACATTCGTAGTAATACGAAGATATTATGAGGTGTTTGTCCCATGTGGCTTGCCATAGACGTGCGCTGTTACCATTGCAAGGATTATTTTGCGTTCAGACTGTAAATGAAAAGATGAAATTTAGTACTGCATACGATTTACACCATATATGTTTGTAAAACAAGTTGAAATTTCCTTTCATGTGATTCTGTCATTTCTTTTCGTGTTAAACAGCTGATAATGTCTGTGAATAACACAGCTATGGTTCTTTTTGAGCCTGCATACAGTTTAAGGAGTACCTGACGATAGTTAATTATTTTCATGGTTTGACAAAATATACTGCATGTTTGCAACTAATTTACTTATTTAGTCTATGATGTGTTCATCATCAGTTCTTAGGTGATATCGGTTAGATAACTACCTTAATCGTTTAGTTAACGTGAAGGACCATTCTTATACTGGGGTTATTATATTTAAACCACGTCTATTCTCATCTCTGTCATATTCAGTCATAGTTATCATATATGCGTCATAACCGGCTTGTTAGCATGACATTGTTTTGAGTATTACCTTTATCGCATTTATTTCATTTTATTTTATTAATTAGTTTCGTAATGTTTTAGTATTGTTATGTATCATTTATTTTGTTTTACAGTTGTACCACACAAAAACAAATGAGGAATAAATACAGTAAGGTCACGCTTGTCTTTGTCTCATTTATGGTTAGCTGGTTGTCTAGCAGCAGATATCCGACGCACAGTGAGGGCAGCACAACAAATATGTGTTACATGCTTGTAATACTAGTTTTTACATATATTTCGTATCCTATGTTTCGCACAATTTGAATGCCTCTTTTCGAATTCCGTTCCGTTCTTTGAATTCCAATATATTTTCTTTTCTTTCAAAATCCTCAGATTGTTTGCAAAATCTGCTTGCCGTTTTTCATTTTTTTTATTTCGAATGCCGACTTCTGAATTCATAATTCTTTTTACGAATTCCGAATGTCTCATTTTCAAAATTTCGAATGCCGTTTTGTGAATTCCGACTGCCGTACATCGAAATCATGATATCTCCACAAAATGCGTTTTTTGTCACGTTACCGACCTGTTGCACATATATTGCTGTGGCTACAGAAATGTGGAGGTTGACGTTTTTACAGGCCAGAGCAGAGGGGTACCAAGTGGGTCAGTTGGTATGGGCCTATTCCCACTGGTAGATGGAATGGGGGCCCCTTTGCTAAAAATATTGATATTGTAAATACAGTCAAGTGTTTAGCACAACTATTACTAGTCATATTTTATAATCTAGTCATTCCATGATGGCCAAGAAATAAAGACGGTGACCACAGTCATGAGTTACTAACTGATCAACATTAACTTAATAACCGTCGTTATGCATATTGCTAGTCTACACCAATGTTAATCATTATTCTTAGAGCGCGACACTCAATATGATGCAGACAATTATTTCAGGGTGAAAGTGTTGTTCAACATAATTGAATTTGTTATCAATGGCCTTTCACGCAGGAACATAAGTGAACTTATACTCGGTTTCAGCGGCAGACATGTAACCATGTAGGGAGATACGTGCCCTCCCCCCACCCCCACCCCCAAAAAAAACAAAATGAATATATACGTTTCGTTGAGATGCATCAACTTGTCAAAACGCACTTGTTGAGTTTTCAAGTTATCTAAAGTCGGTAATTGACAAAAAATACATATTTTGTCGAGATGTCAAGTAAGCGTAAGTCGGCAACTCGACAAAACTCAAATTTTTGCTTTGAGTTTACGTAGGTTGGTAAATCGACAAATATGATTTTTTGTTTGTCGAGATGCAAAGTTATTTTAACACTCTAACTCCACAATGTTGTTGTCAAAATGTCAAGTTATTGTAAATTGGTAACTCAACAAAAATGTATTCTTAGTTGTCTTGTTGGGTTAGTATCAGTCAGTAACTGAGTGTGTTATTGGCTCAGCTCAGCCCTCAAGTCCCCATCCTGCGGTTTGTCCTATTGTTGAATAATTTTAGTATGTTACTTGACATCTTGCATGTCCCCTTGTGACTATCGTAGCATTCGGATTTCGTACAAAGGAAATCGAAGTTTTAACCAGAATGCGAAACGCATTGAGGTTTCGATGGCTTCATTGCACTAGACTTCTGCCTGAAGTTAACAAGAAAAACTATTGTTGTTGATGGACACTTACACTATGGCATAGTAAACACAGGTCAGTCTACTGTACGTGGCAATACACATCTTTGATGTTTCTTTTTATGTCGTTGTCTCATTCAATGTTGTTGTCTCCTTTTGATGTTGTTTCTTTTGCCGCTGTTGTCTCCTTCAACGTTTGTGTCTCATTTGATGTTGTCTCATTCAAAACAACGCCGTCAGCGGAGACAACAATATCAAAGTAGACAACATCATCGAAGTAGACAACAACATTAAAGGAGACAACAACAGTAAATGAGACAACATCAAAATAGACAAAAACATGAAAACAGACCGCATAGAAGTAAACAACATATTACATTTCCATTTCGGAGTTCCATACTTATAGGCAGATATATGGTGCAACGTAAATTCAAATTGGAAAATTACGTTTCTATGCAGTATGAAACTTAAACTTTTTTCCACCAAAGGGAATTTATGAATAAAGTAAAACATGTCACAAAATCGTAAATAAGCAGCTAGGCCTACTGTAGTGTCTCAAACAAATAAAAATAAAACATCTGCTAAAATAACTACGAAGATAGCTTGGCTTCTATTACATTAGGGCTCCACTAGTATATCTGAAAATCAACTGCACAATAACTGCGAAATTTTCGATCACAAGAAAATGAAATGAAAGTTGGAAGAAGTGTAAATATGTTGGAAGCTTGCTGGGGACCGAAGAAGGTATTAACCGAAGAATTGGTATAACTAACGGTGCTTTTAACACACTGTCAAGTATTTTCAAAAGCAAAAACATTTTCTAGGCTTTATTAAAGAGTATCTTTGTACAATTGCGAACTGTGGGGCACAACGAAGGATCTTGATCGCAAAATTGACACTTTTCAAAGGACACTACTTCGTAATATTTTCAAAATGAGATGGACCAAGAACAATTGGTTATCAAACGATGAGCTCTACAATGAAACCAACCAAACACCTTGGTAATCCATAGTCGCACATAGAAGATTGAGATTTTTTGATCATGTAAGAAGACTCCAGGAGGACGCTCCAGCAAAAGTTGCTTTAAGAGAAGCATTGATACATACTGCTAAGCCAGTAGGAAGGCCCGTGACTACCTTGCTTGAAAAAATAAAGTCGTTAACGAACCCAATTTTACCCCAGCGTTGCTGGCCTAGCATACATACAATTTCCAATAGGCCTAGCCAGGTTTGTTCAAGTTGTCCCATCATCATAAAAGTGACGAAAGTCGAACGTTAATTTAAAAAAATAGCTATGCAGAAACTGGAAGAAGAGTCTACACAACTTGAGGTTAACAGCCCATCCAGACACAACTCATCAACTAAACTAAACTATGTGTATACTATTTGTTATTTGTGAGATCCAGAGTTATCCAGAATTGAATGGTTGAAGCTCAGGATCGATCGAGACAAATACATAATATAACAATACTTCCACGAGTATACTATCCTACACGCAAAAAAATGGAGTGTTGAATTTGTACACTTTCTAGGTGTAACTGTTCCCCTTTCACCTGAAGGGTTACTCTGACCCTGAGTAGTGTTACATAATTTATGCAGCGTGGATTTTTAACACCTGCAGAAAGTGTACTTTCAGTTCCAGCATTCCGATTGGTCAAACTTCCCGCCAGCTGGATTATTATTGCAAGTTAAGTGTTTAAACGGTACCACCGTACCGTGAACACCCATTGTAACGTACCTAGCAATAATTGTACCAGTTTGTCGACATATATCGTTACTAAATGTACTATAGTAACCACGGCCATTTATACGTGCAAGCCACATACCGTTACGTAATCAGTGTTCGATTACGAGCTACAATGGCATGGAAAATAACGTTAGGAGACTGGGGCCTGGAAGAATTGATTGAAAAATTCGAAGCTATGTTTTGATATTATGTAAGTGAACGTGACAAGAACGAGAAATGCTAAGAGACCCACGAATAAGTTGGGTAGACGAATGCATTTGAAACGCTTGCGTTACGTAGACCTAACGTTAAAGTCATACAATAAGTTAATATAATAGGCTAGCTGCTGTTTGTCATAGTCAACTCATAATTGTCAACGAATCCGTGTAGCCTACATACAAGTAAACATTAAACGAAGAAGCCTACGTACGGAGGACTTTGGTCTAGGCCTTTATTGTAACCTAGTGCATTATATTCCTAATGTACGTTAACCGTAACTTCGTTTACCCTGCGAGTCACTTTTTTAAGTAGTACTAGTACTAAGCCTAGTACTAGTAGGGTATACTTAGGCTATTTCAAGGCAATTGAATACATTTTAAATAGTATCGGGCATGGGCTTATAGTTACGCTGGTACTATGTTTAATAAGGAATAAACATATATTCATGTAATGCAATATATAATTACCACTAATTGCCATTTTAGCTTGTAAGTTGTAGCAAGTAGGCCGAAGCTGATGTGGATTGGTGATACTTTTAGACCTAGGCCCAACTATATTTTAGCTATATTATGGAAGTGATCTAGCTGTTATAATTCATAGCAATCTACACAATTGCATACAGTGGGAGTGAGCATTGTTTTAAGCATTGTTAACATGATGCATTGGTTGTAAAAGTTGCCTACATTGTCTGATGAATGTTTAATGCAAGTTCCTGTTTTGACAAGGAATCACTATAGGCCATCTGGCTTTCTAGCTTCAAACGTACTTGAAGAAGTTAGAATCACAACTGAATAAATTGTGGGCATTTTCTTTAGGAATGTCAAAGTTTTGTGAGGGGTACATGTAAATAACTGATTATGCTCCAAGGCGGTTTTAAAACAACTTCATTATGATGGGAATTTTTCTTCTTTTCTTTGTTGTTACTTAGGAAGCATCAACTTGGAATTATATTTGCAAAAGATTTCAGAAAGACCTCAGCCATATGTGTTACTTCTTGGAGGAAGCAATATACATCCCAAGCAGCCATTTGTGATCATCGAGAGACATGCCCTACCCCAGAAGACATTTATGAAGCCATTGATGTGCTTCAAATCATTCTACGTGTTTAATCTGAATTATACCAAATTGCATGTCTTGGTGCCTGGGAATTTTACCGAAAAGTTGTCTACCAGTTGCCTGGTGGTGTGAAGTGAAACCAGATTCGAGATTTTCATGCTTACCGTGCCAACAAAAAAGACAAAGTAACTGCAGTTTAGCAGTTGTCATAGAAAGCACTCCACGTTTTCTCATCTCACGGATCAGAATGTATCTAAAGTTGTTGCTTATTTGGAATTGTCTTTAGGAAGAGTTGTTTCTTTGTGTTTAATTTGGAATACCAAAGGCATGGGCCAACAACAAAGACAAAGTAACTGCAATGTAGCAGTCATCATAGACAGCACTCCACGTTTTCTCATCCCACGGATCAGCATATATCAAAAGTTGTTGCTTATTTGAAATTGACTTTGGGAAGAGTTGTTTCTTGTGTTTAATCTGGAATATTAAAAGGCATGTGCCAACAACAAAGACATAATCACTGTAGTGTAGCAGTCATCAAAGACAGCACTCCATGTTTTCTCATCCCATGGATCAGAATTTTTCTAAAGTTGTTGCTTATTTGAAATTGACTTTGGGAAGAGTTGTTTCTTTGTGTTTAATCTGGAATACCAAAAGGCATGCGCAAACAACAAAAACCAAGTAACTGCACTGTAGCAATTAAAAATGTTGGCACTTTTAAGTTGACCTAATTCCACAAGACAATACTTTTATAGCCTAAATTGTTCATTTTACATTTAATGGGATATAATATATGGACCTCTGGAATAGGAAGGTAGTAGGGTGTTTAATTGCTGAAAATCGCACATTCTGAATTGTTTGTGTTGTCATTGCTTTTTGCTCTCTCTTAAATGTACCTTTCTGCTGTGAGCGATTCAAACATGCATCCATATATTGTTTACCTAATTACTAGGTAATAATTAACCTAAAACCTGTGTAAAATATTTACTGAACGGGTGCTATGTAAACTTCTCTGGCAAAATTTTACATAGCAGTATTGTAATTGCGTTACATAATAAACATGTAAAACTTTACAAACCAGCAGTTAAGTAATTTTTAATTAAATGTTTTAGTGTTCTTATTTGACATGAAAATTAAGTAATATTTTACTTAACCTGTGTAAAACGTTTTCTGAGTGTAAGTGTTATATTTAGGAGATAGGGGTTTGCAATTGCACCTGCAAGTGTCAATTGAACATCAGTAAGGCTATATTCAACACGCACAAAGTGTAAGAATAGGTGTCACTTCAGCGCTCCCATCAACTGAGTAATAAACATCTTTGAAGTGCTAAATTTAGAGGACTGGGTGTGGCAATGACACCTGCAAGTGTTGATCAATTCAACACCAGCGAGGTGTTAGATTTTCAACACTCGGAAAGTGTAAAATTAGCAAGGTGGGTGTTGTCCCTGTACGAGCTAGGCTGAAGTGTTGATATTGACACTTATCGATTACATTTTAACACTTCATTTTTTTGAGTATAATGACAATAGTAAAGTACACACATTTAATTGAAATATAGTCTTTGGGTGTAGATGATCATTCCATTGCAGCTGATTGGTTCATCATTACATCCGACTTATTAGTCTCATATCTCAATTGGCCATCCTCGACCGTTCTAATTTGTCGGATTTAATCTAATGATTTGTTGATTGGAATTGAACGTCTGTTCTCATCTCTGTAATACTCAGTAATAGTTATTCTCACTGTTCTGAGTATGATCTTTATCGTATTAATTGCAGTGATTACTTTAGTAATGTGGTAGTATAATTATGTATCATTTAGTTGTTTTACAGTTGTACGACACACATTTAAGTGATGAATAAATTGAGGAAGGTTACGCCTTTCTTTATCTCATGAATGGTTAGCTGGTTATCTAGCGGCGCATATCCGACGCACAGTGAGGGCAGCACAACAAAGATTTGTTAAATACCTGTAATACTATTTTTTACTTATGATTATTAATTATTATGTTCATATGTTATATAATAGGCCTATTTTGTATACTATATTTCATATAATCACCGAGAATGCCACTGTATTCTTTCTCTTTCATAAAATATTGGAAATGTACACCTGAGATGCGTAGACTTTAAATCACGTAGACGCTTATTCTGGATGAGCAAGATGCACTGTGATTGGTTGAAAAGAGCTACACCCATATCGTGCTGTACTTAATCGAGGTACCTAGTCTGGACAAGCTATCTCTTGCCGGCATTAGACGGCAAAACGATGATGGTCGCCTCAGTGATTGAATATATGTCACGCGGCATATATGTCGTCACAGAATTCATGTTGTTCCTTCGTCTGTCTTATACACATGAAGTCACATCTGTAATATTTTAACCAATCTGTGGTAAAATAAGTTTCTGGGTAAACGATGTTCATTACAAACGATTGCACAGGATTACTGTATAATCACTGGCAAAGCTTCGTAAAATACTGTAAGCATTCCTGTCAAATAGTTTATCTTTTCTGTGCATCCTAAAGTTCTGCAGACTGACCAGTAGAGTTAGAGCACAAACAGTGCGCCAATGTTCAGCATATATTCCGCGCTCTAAATCCTCTGTTAACGTATGTCGTTATCGAAAAAGTATGTTGAACAACACCGTCAGCCATGGACAACCTCTGACCTCGTAGAGTGGTTTCACCCGGCCCGCGTGGGCCTCGTCAACACAATTTCGATTTGGCACAATGCATGATAAATAATTCCGGCGCGGTGATTTCAATCGCGCCCGAAGTGTGATATTGGATCTGCAGCTTAATTTTACCAACCCCCATTCACTCTGAGTTAGTTTGAAACGTTAGCAAGTTAGTGACAGACCATGCCTGCGTATATTCCCTCACAAGCTAATGAACGTCTAAAACTGCAGAAGCCAAGTACCGCCTATCTTTTTGACACGTGGAAATAAGTAGCAGTTGGAACCAACTTAGCTATGAGAATGGTTTGTATGGGTTGGATTACAGAGAAGTATCGTATTCTTAATCCGGCCCTCGATAAGATCAAGGTTGCCAATAGCTGGATTACGTGTATAATTATATGATCATAAACGATTAACTTTTCCTTATAAAGAACTATTACAAGCCCCAACTTGTTATGACGAAATAAGGAAATAAAACATGTATCTTATGTCATGCAAAATGTTATTTAAATAGTCTATGAGTGGCAAAAAACGTGAAAACCCATCCGTGTTGTATTAAGCGTAACCCGTAATAAGCTCAAATGCGCATAAAGGTCCATACAGTAACACTATCCAAACAGTCCAGAAGCTTCTAATACACCAAATACGACGAAAAGTGACGATGTTAGTACGCATACACAGGCGCAATGATGCTGTTACTACTACTACTACTACTACTACTACTAAAAATAGCGATGTCGCTACTACATTCGGCGATACCACTACTACTTCTATTGTACTCATGGAAAGCTGGATTATAACCAGCATAAAATAGTTGGTGTGATCGAGAGATCCTGCAGCGAGCAGTTTCCAACGGTTCATTTAAAATCCAAATAGCAGTGTTGTTTGAATTGTTGAATAAAAGGGTTTTCGATAAACCATACGATATGTTCAGTCATGATCTGCCATCTCGTATCATAACCGTTATGGTGAATGTAACTATCTTGTCATTGTTTCTGAAGTGTTACGCTATTTATTCCAATAATATCTACTTGTATGATGAGTACCACGATTTTGTCAGTATAATATTCCGTTAATATATCGTTGCATTGATACGGTAGCTTACTATAAAGAAAACACACAGCAGTAAGGCAGTAATATTTGAAAGGAACGAATTTCAGGAAGTGTTTAAGTACGAAAGCCGGGAAGTGACGCTAACAAGATGCCAGCATTTAATTATAACATTCTAAGCAAAGCGTACTTTGATCTTGGTACGGTTTACTAAACTATGTTTATACCTAAACGAACACTGCCTTCTGTAGGAAAACAAATATTTTAATTATGAAGCACTGAATTATGAAGAGTCAAATGGAAAGGCAGGCTATTTAGTAAACCTATTATTCAAAAAGTAGATTCTTTTAAAGCTGTTATGACTAATTGAAATTGTACTGTATTTATGAAACAAGTGGATCGATGTTTTATTTAAAAAAAAAAAAAACCGTTGCAGGCTACAACTGATCCAGACCAGATGTATCGGAAGTGGATTCAATCGAGGTATCTCGAGATAATTACATGTTGTCGAGATAATTTCATCAAAAAATATGTGCATGTCGATTTCGGGTCTCCGTACTTAAGGCTCTGAAGGAATACCTCAATTATGTTTGACACTGTGCCAAGAGGTTCCAACGTTGGTACGTTTACAACAGTACCGTGCTATAGTATACCTACACAAAGGTACTTTGAGTAAGCACTGCCGCTTTCGGAGACTAAATTTGTTCGACCCTTATGTCCATTGTAATGACAGTATATATGTTATCATTACGTTACAAATCAATATCGTTTAGTGAGCAAGATACAGTCATCACGGTCAAATAAAGGTTTCGTCGCTGAAAGTAAACCCGGCTAGAGACAAATCTATGAAGCACAACATTATTCACGACTTATCATATCAAATCGACTCTCTCTCTTTGAGAGTTTTTTGTCTGTGTTTTCTATTCTGGGTTATCTAAGATATTATTGTGAACATAACGTTTGCACGTATACGTATAACACCCTTGTATCGGAAATGCAACATAAAAATGGCGGCGTTAGGATATACATTTGGGTGGTTTGTTGGGAATGTAAAAAATACATAGCACTTGTGATTATCCTGACATAAGGGAAACTTCATATTTACATTTTTAAATATGTTCTGAAGCATATTGTGGGTAAAATACCACTAATGTGATTTGGATGCAATATTAATACTTTTACGTGACGTATAATGAGTTTTACATTAGAGCAGGTATTTATGTATAACATATCTTGTGTGTTCTAAACGTAAATTGCTCGCTCTAAGTGTTCGATGCTACAACACGTGCTTGTGCATCAACTGCATATACTGTATTTGGCAGTCTGTTTGAATTTTGCTATAAACATATTGCAATTAAGTCACGTGTAGCGGCAGATTATACTTAAGGTGTTTAACTTGTTGTTCTAACTGCTTGAAATCCGCCAACAGATGACGATGGTGTTGAGTATCTTACCCGGTAAGGCAGGATTATATATTTGCATCGTCAATTAAGGGTGCTTAAATAGTGTTCCAAACGAAATGTCGGAAATCTGTAGACTGATTTGCTGCGGATTCGCTATTACCCAACTAAACTCTTTGGACATCCAGAGGACCAGACATTTTTCCTCAATTAGTTTTTACCTAAATTTTGATTCTAGTTGCCTGGTCTTTATTAATTCAATACCACCGGCATTCGTGCGTATTGAAGAGTAACGGTTAAGATAAGTTGGTGTAAATCAGGCAGATGATTACACTGGACGAGCAAACTTCATTGTGATAAGCTGAGAATAATGTACAGCTCTGAATACTACGATTTAATTACTTCGATAAACTACTTTTATGACGTAACAGCACAATACGGATGGAAAACATAAATATATTGGCATTTTTATACACCACAATGAATTAAGGTGGAAAAGGTGGGGATCTTTATAAAAATGCGTGTCACTCGTCTATCTGATATACGTCAACTTGCATCTAGAAATTTTAATTTTAAGTTAACTGCTTCTACTGCACCCTAGAACTGCCCACTGCTTTTTGCAACACTTTATAAGTTATTTAAAGCTTAGAACAGCATTATTGCGTATAATGTGTACTGAAACACATTACGTTGTTCTCCTTGGTTTTGGCCACACTTTCGTTCATGTTGCAGACTCTCATTGGGAGAAACTTTGTATTTTGTAGTCTACACAGAAAACTCAGTTACTCACAGGCTCGTCGGTTTCCATAAGGCTGCTGAGTAAACCAACATTTCAACTCATCATCCGACTCTACCTTGTGTTGAACGTATATGTATAGTTTCTCATGAAGTGCTGACTTTCTTAAGCTGTTCGTTTCCTGACAGGGTGGCAAAATGTAGCGAGTATATTTTCACGGAATGGGGTGATTTGACCACCTGACATTTGTAACTGTACGAGTTCATTCGTTGTTTTACAAGATTTTATTCAAACTACTAGTTTATATTTACAGCTTGAACGATCGTACTTCTTGCATATCATCCTGGTAGATTGAAACTTTAAATTTAGTAAACCTTCAGCCTGGTGAGTAACTTGACGTACCGCCTCGTATGAACAGTACCCAAGTCGTAGTAGTACATATGTGTGCATGCGAATCATTAAGCACGCCTGCACAGCACATGTACACTTCGTACACGCGCGAACACTCAAAATGACCAGAAGAGAACTTTAGGGGTGGTTTTCTGTAACACAAACAGGCAGATTTTCTGAAGTGCAACGGGAAAAGTAAGTGTTAACATAATAATTTGGTACTTAATGATAACAAAAAAAGAATATAGCCTATGTTTTTTAGGCTTAAATCGATAAATTGTAAGTTTTTCCAGTGGGGTATCGTACAGGGCATCAACAAAATAGCCTAACGTCATGACTTACTGCATGATGAGTTGGGACTTAGTAGGACTAGGCCCATACTGTTTGTTACTAAAAAAAATAGGCATAGCCTAAGCTAAAATAGGGTAGGCCTACTCTGTGCAATTAAATGTCGTAAAAAACACACATAAATGCAAAGTGATGAAGAACAAAGTAACACCAAAAGCAATTCTAGACAACTCACAAATCAATAGAGGTAAGTCTTGCTTAACACGTCACATGGGGCCAGTCTGCATTTCGTGCACTCTGAACTGCTTATATTTAGCGTGGAACTTACTTTAGGCCTTAGCGTACGCAGCAAATAATAAAATAAAATGTATGTTACTTAGCGTACCGGCGTAGAATTCAAATATCTTCATTGGCGCAAACGTTAAATTTGCACAGGATTTTCAGCATGCAAAATTTCAAACCCAAACCTGTTCACTGCTTTCAAATTCAATTGCGAGCTTTATATATTTGTAATATTACATGTCTATTTCGCTCTGCAATCTGTCAGTAATAGTACTCTACTGTAATAGAATTCTTCTGTGCTGTTTCAACGCAACTGGTCTAGAATTATTTCTTGGCGAAGTTAAATTGAATTCACGTCATACCTTTGGTGTGAGCATAATATTAAATCAGCCTGGTCCCATAGGAGTATTGGTTTGTTGACATCTAAACTATCCCCCACATTGGAAAGTTTGTGGTGCGCGGGGATTCATCCCCGGCACAAAAAAAATTAACCTTGAAGCCCCAACCGCGCAAATTACGATGCAGTCGCGCATCTGACGATACGTCATTTTACTTGGTTACTGCCCCGCCTATACAACATAGAATATACCTTACTGAGAGGAAACACTGAACAGGGGTGACAGCCTAGTATAGGCCTACGTTAGAACTAAAAGGCGTGGTTCCTGCGCATAATGCAGGAGGGCGCAGTGGTGAATGTATGAATGGAATCATTGGGGTTGAAAGTGATTCCGCGATGTGATTATCTGAGAAAATGAGCGGAAAGACATAGCCAAATACAAATAAGGATGAACGCTGGTGAGGTGCGCGAATAAAACAAAATTGATATTGGAATGTTTAGAATCTCCTTAATCACAACGGAGATGCTTAATACTATACAGTACACCATGTTTGTTCGTAAAGTATTCTCTGCATGGAGAACTGTTGAGGGAACGAAACATACCTTTTTAGCCCCCTCATACAAAAAAAGAATGAACGCTGGTGAGGCGCGCAGAAAAGAAAAGATATTGGAATGTATTCTTAATCACAACGAAAAGCCCCCCCCCCCCCGTTATTTATTTCACTGCATGTTTTAAATATCTTTATGATAAGTCTCCCTTCCAGTGGTTATCGCTTCAACTGCAACATGCCTTCAACAGAGCATTACTTACTGGCTCCGGCACCATAACATTTTAAGCTATTCTACATCAACTTCACCATGTGTCGAAATTTCAACACACCAAGTTAGCACATCATTTAGGTTTATTGGCAGGACTTACACAGCAAATCACAATGTTTTCATCTTAACTACAAACTGTATTATAATCATTATGGCATTATGCCTTACACAAATTTATTGTCTCTGGCGGATCTTACTTTTCTGTCGTTACAGATCCTGACACTTCTGATTGAAGAATATACCTATGCTGGCCAGGGAAGACACAAGACACGGTATGAACATGATTTGATTTAGAGATGGAGTGGTGCGCAACACTCCTGTTTTATGTAAAGATTGAACTGGTCAGGATATTTTGAGGGGTGCTATCCCAAACCAAAATGGCCCATTAACTCACAATCACAAGCAAGCATACAATTCAGCCAGAGGTATGGTAAAGAGCCACAGAAAAGTTTGGCATTTTTAATGCTATTTCGTGGCATTTGATGTATTCCAGAGATGGAATTGAGTAATTGGGCCAATTTGAGGGCCTACAACGTTCGGAGCGGCACTCAAACTGGGGTCATTTAGGAGTGATATCTATTTTTTCTATTCATTTTATATTTGTTGAATGTTTCAGCAGAAAAGAAGAGGTGGGGGCGGGTCTCTAGCCTAATTAGCTCTGCTTCCATTCTTTGAGCCCAGCCATGTACTTTTTGATTCCTTGCTAGAGAGGAATATGCGGTCAGGCGGCGTATGTGTTAGTGTGTGTGTGTGTCTCTGTCACTGGCTCGTAATCAAGTTAAATCTGTCTCACTGGAGTCATGGTCAATCATTGGCCTAATAAGACACAGGAAGCAACCAATGTTAGTTGACAAACCTAATCCCATTGTGATAGAAGTAAAATTCAAGTGGGCAACAGTTACATTTACCAAATAGAGCTTTGTAGGGGGATAAAGATGGTACCTGGGTTATATTTGCTATGTAGATTCGTTGCAGAGCTTGATTGGGGGAGAGGATGACAGTGTGTGTCAATAATAATCTGAACTATTGAATACAATTATATATATATATATATATATATATATATATATATATATATATATATATATATATATATATATATATATATATATATATATACACAGTACATTGTAATCAATACAAAGGGAGATAATCTATGCTGTAATTCAACAGCAGTCTTTCGACATAGTGAGTGCTTTTAGTGCAGAAGGTCCAATAGTTGTATCTTATTGAGGCAAACTTCAATTGATCACAATTTTAGCTTATTGTGATCGTGCTGTTCTATCACTCTATTCATCTATCTTTCACTCTCAACAATGTTTGAACGATACCCCATGTATACCTGTACATGCTTTGACAGGATTTGCTGTAACTTGGACACAATGGTGGATATGGTAATGAGTCATCAGTGGTGGTCACATGTTTGTGGGCAGTGGTCATTTTTGATCATTCAATGAAAATAAAAAAAATGTTTCTACTACAGATTCAATTGCACAGTATTCAGTTGTTGTCATAATGATACTTGGTTATTGCATCATTCAGAGTGTTTAATCAGGAATTTGGGGTAAATGCTTCTCCTTCTACAGTTTTTATGACATGGTCTTGATTGATGGTCATAATGTGGTAGTACTTCATTAGCAGTATTCAGGGATTGGTGGTCAGTGGTCATTTTAGGAAAACACTGAAAACGTGACTTCTAGTACAGAGGGTTTGTGGCACAGTCTTGAGTTTTTGTCATAATTATATTCGGTAGTGCTTCATTCAGGGTGTTCAGGGATTTCGGGTCATTGGTCACATAGTGGTCATTAGTTGTTCGTTTATCATAATGATACTTTTATAGTGCTTCGCATGGGGTGTTAGGGATTTGAGGTCAGTGGTCATCTAGGGGTAATTTTATGGAAACACTGAAAGCGCTTCGTTTTCTTCAGTTTTTGTGGGATAGTCTTGAGGGTTTGTCACAAAGATACTTTGGTGGTACTTCACTGTCGGGGTCAATGGTCATCTAGTGGTCATTTGGGGTCATTTGATCCTATGCATACAAGTTACAATTGGTCAGTGGTCAGCAAGGGGTTCTTTAAGGTCATATGAATGTGTCTGTGAATTTTAATGGTTAAACGCACATCATACAGTCTGTAAAGGATTTTAAAGAAAACATTGACAAAGAATATTGGATGACGGGTAATGTTTGGTTTTGCGGATATTTTGTCATTAATGCCATAGCTAATATATTTTTGCCCCTCTAAGTTAGATGTGCAACAATCATTTGCCATCTACCGGAATATCTTTTTTTCGGGCAATTTTACGTTTATCCTTTTACCATCATTGACCTGTGTTTTATATTAACGAATTCGCTGTAAGTGTGCATAGTCTGATACTTAAGACCGGGTGGAAGGGCTTTGGCTACATTGTCATTTTGGTATGCACGTATAATGTTGTTTGTTTGGTGATGTGGCATTTGACATCTAAGGTTTGACCCTATAGCGTCATACGTCGTGTGGGACGCTACCTCCCATGCATCACTAGCCATATATCTACCAAGTTGAATGCCTATCTTGTTCACGGTTAAGGAGTAGGGAATCGCTTCGCACAAATTTGGACAAATTAGACATTGACTTCCTTTCATCACGTGGCCCTTAGCATTTTACAATAATTAATGCATCGTTAAATTGCATCTTGTGACATCCCATATGGGTTTATGGGTTTCGGCCGTATTGTCAGTTTTGTAGATAAGTAATAGCAACAATGTTTTGGGATTATTTGCTCTTTTGACGTCATGTGTCATGTTAGAGACTAGAGCTCATACCCGCCAAGTTTGAAGTCAATTAGGTTTACAGTTGCCACTGCTATTGCTCAGTCAGTTCTTGTTATTCTATTACTTTCTTAACATAGTTAGAATAAATGTGTGATCTGGGGTCAAGAGAAGTCAGAACTTCCCCATAGGTTCCCCATAGCTTCCCCATAGTGTTTTCGAATTTCTCGGCAACCAGTGAAACCTTTACAAACCAAAGTGTCCATAATGCTTGTTTTAAAAATGTATTTGTTTGCACAAACTTTAATGAAGTTAATTTTGTTCTTTAAACTTCCTTTCGACCAAGTTTATATATGTGATCATTACCACTGCAAAATAAAAATTGTATATAAGACATGTGTGATTTATTATACAGATACATGGGCCAATTGTTATCGAATATGTCAACCAAGTTTCATGTCTTTTCAAATAAGTCTTGAATTTGAAAAGAGGAACATTTTTGTAAATAGAAAGATAAGTCGTTCTTTTGCCATGTGTTGCTCGTGTGTTGTGATACAGAAAAGTACATTTGTTCATGTTCCACTATTCTTGACTGGTAGATAATCTTATTATCTGCAGGTTATGTTTTGTTCTTGAGAATATATTCTGTAAAAGCATCAAATTTGTGTTTGGTTGTGTTTTTTGTTACTTCATTTGAACTATTTTGTGTCAATTTGAGACATGTAATAATACAAGCTTAGTAAATTAAATAGCTTGTACACCTACGGTTTACAGTCTTGTTCAGGGCCAAGGCCCTCTCACACGACTTTACAACCCTGGTCATTGGTAACTTGACACACCTACACACCACAATTCAATCAATCGCTCCTGGGGCACCACAGTGCACCACAACCAAGTGTCCCCCGGGGGACTACCCATAGGGTGCAGCCACAAACCGGCGCATGCAACTATATTTACAAGTTACCTCGCATGTATACACCTGGGTGAAGAGAGGCAATGGATATAAAGCGCCTTGCCTAAGGACACAACGCAATGATCTGGCCAGGGCTCGAACCTGTAATCCTTAGATCACAAGTCCACTGCCTTAACCACTTGACCCCAACGCCCAAGGTGTACATTAACTGGTTTGGCTAGTGAAAACGGACAAAATGCGAACGAGTGAAAGTACATGCTAATGTGCAAATTCACTACCGTCCAACATGTACATTTTACTAGCCAATACGTAATTTCACTACCTTAGAAGCCTGTATCTTTACTAGCAATGATGAGTTAAATCAGGGTACTACCTTTACTTGTTTTAGTGAGTACTCTAGTTTTCTGTGTATTGATAGCTGGATTTACATGTTGTGCAACATGTAAGCTTTTTGAACTACTCAGCCAATAATTTGTTATTCAATAGATGATGGTCATTATAAGTCTATTATTGGTAATGCCAGAAACAATACACGCACACAATAGAAATACACTGTTCACTGTCGAAAAACGATAAGCAAGTATAACCTTTGTCTCAGTCGAAATCTGATCAAGTTCAATATGTTGTTGCTACACTTGCTACTGTCCTAAGATCGGTCTAGACTGTTTTAGGTTGCGTTGCGATAAGTGCTACCACCCTAAACAGGAAGAGTTACTACTCCAACAAGTGACAATAAAGCCAATACTCAAGGCTATGAGAAACGAGTTAAAATTGTCAAACCATTAATCCCTTAATAAAGATATAAAATGAAAGGCGCAGTCAATTATTATCAACGAAAACATGTGACACCGATGTTAACTCTCATATAAACATATTTACGTGGTTCCCCGGAGTATGGATTGAAATACCAAACAATTTAATGAACCGACTTGTTTGATTACTAACCTAAATATATTTGTGATTGATTTCCTTGTCAAAGTATAGCAAACGTCCGCAGCATAGTCTTATTACAGTTCACTTGCAATATGAGGCTAAACCAACTGTTGATACATACATATTACCCAATATTTTGTGTATGCTATAATACAATCGAGAATATCAGTGTTCGGCATTCTATACATAAATCGAGGGCATAAATCAAAAGCATTAATTGAAGGCGTAGTCAATGAGTGAACTGTTTGACAGTTTTTTTTTTACGGTATGATACCGGCAGGCAAGACTCTGAGAGTCGGAACGCTGAAACGTAAATTAACAACATTTTGTGGAAAACGGTATTTTTATCAAGTACATTCAAACCGAGAATTTAGGTTGTTTGAATTATAATATTTCAATATGTCGAATAATATACAGTGTTAGTTAGACACATTTTGTGCATAATTATGCACCGAAATCACATAATCCACACATTTTATGTAACACCTATACTACAAATTACATAATGAGCAGTTTATCACATTTTGTCTTTACATTCACATTAAGGTTGAATAATGGATAAAAACTCATTATACTCCCCGTTAAAGACAGTTTTTCCGTTTCATAATGAACGTTCTGCAATAAACCTATATTCAACTGTTATACTACAACAAACGGTTATTCTTTATTTACGGTGTTATGGTTTTGTTACATCCAAAACAACCTGTTCTTTACAGAAATTGCTTAGAATGTACATTGGCAATGAAATACGCGCTATATAAAGTTTTCCTGTTATTTTAACAATATAGCATAGTTGGTATGTTGTACAAACGGCGTGCCACAGTTACTGACTTACGTCATGGTAAGATGCGTTCTCCAGAAGGTTTATAGTACATCTCTGTAGTAACTCACTGTCATCGTAGTCAATACCCACTTCCTCTGTGCATAGACGCTTGACTGTATGTACATCATCAACCTGATGGTATAAAATAAATATAATGTAAGCTGAAATAAATTTCAATATACTACATAGTATTATATGTACTTCATATGTCTGACTCTAGATACTTACTGCAAATGGTCCCGAAATAACAAATATCTCCCCAAAATATCTCTCAGAGAAGATTTTTCGAGTAAAGGTTAACATAGAGAAAATATCTTATCGTTTAATTAAACTTTATACTTATGAGACATTTTGTTTATATATTTATTACACATTCCATATATTATGGCAAAAAACGAAAGCTGCAGTATTTACTATCACCTGCCTTCTTGAAATGGCTAATGTATTGAAAAATTAACTTCTTGTGGTTTGGCAAACTTTTTGTCAAGTTAAAAACCAAAAAATATTTCACAGAGGATGAGATTATGACAAATTATTGATGATTTCGTCCATTTATTTGTTGTTATCAGTTAAGCAAACATGAACTATATTTTAAAGGTTAGATTCTTTAACCGACTTAACGAAGTGCAATGTTCAATTGAGGAAACGACCTTCGAATTGATATAAACCATAGTACACAAAACCTCAAACACCATTAATACATATTTTTACCCACGGTTAAATTGCGTGTCCCTACCAGTGTGTTTATGACCGTGCTTCCTGTAATTCACGTTGTTTATGCAATATGTGGTACACGTTATGAAATTCGCTGCTACTTTTTAATGCGAAGTTCCTTTCTGTTTATTTCGTAATGGTTGAATGTGTATTATACAACGACAAGTTTAATAATGTCAACCTTTCTAAATTCGTAGGTCGTTCATTATATGATCTACACTGGCTTTCTTTAAGGCAGCTCGTCGGATTCTAAATTAGTCAATGTCGGTATTCACATCACACCTGTAAACTCCAAAGTTTTAACCAAACCACTATATTTTGCAACCGCTAGACGGATGGGACGAAGGTTGGGTGTTATACACATTTTTTCTGTAAGTTTATTTCAACGAAAGCCATTTTCTTCAGTTTAAGCTGTTTAATTTGTTTGGTTGTAAAATTTTACAAATCTGTCGGTATTAGTAAAGATAAGACTAAATTTATCAAAAGAGCGACGCCCTTCCCGATTTTATCACGAAATAAATTTTCAATCAGTTATAAATGTATTCTACCAAGAAATTTTGGAATAAAGAAAAGTTGTCATTGCTTTCGCTCGCGTGTATTTTGTTTTTATTCTAAAATGAATTTTTTTCATAATATTTCTGGATAATCACTTTTAAAGTCAAGCAAATACTATTCAATGTAATTTGAACTGTTTTATATCAAAAATAGAAGAAAGCAAATAAAAAGCCGTCTTTAAACTGTATTTAAGAAATGAAACAAGCAGCTTCATTAGCAGTCTCCGTATGTGTACACACATTGTAGCAAGGATGTTGTTGGAAGGGAATGGTTGTATAAATGATTTTATGTTGTGTTTCTCAAACATCATTATGTATTGGTTATGTACCATGACCAATATATGTCTCATGGGATATTTAATGTTTGAATCTGAGCATGGTATACTTTTAATTTATTGCGAATATTTACACTGTGTACATAATGGTAATGCTTTGCTGTAAAACCAATAGTCACCGATAGAGTATTGTCCTATCCGTGTTTGAGTGTGAGGTCAAATTGCTATTTACGGAATCTATGTTTGCCACTCGTTGTACGAACAAATCTGCTTGTATTGGTTGTTAGTTACTTCTAAAGTTGACTGAACATAATTCAGGGCTCTTACATATGCTACATCATTGTATGATTTAATACGGTGAGTAACAGATGGGGGATTGATGATAATGTAGCGCCACCCATGTCCGCGGCATATAACGCGTCGAAAGGAGGGGACGGGAAGGGCGCAAGGGGTAAATATGTAAAACCGGAAAATATTAAAGACAAAACACTGAATGGGATATTTTAAACTTTCATTACATATTTGAACGTCTCTAAATACTGAACATATCTACACACTGACTATCAGTTGGGTATTCCTTACACTATATACACATTCTGTGAGTCACGTATTCCTTACACTGTACACACTGCCAAGGAGTCGGACTTTCCTTAACTGTTTATAATTCCTAAGATTCGGGCATTCCTTACACTGTATACAGTGCCTAGGAGTCGGGCATTCCTTACACTGTATATACAGCCTAAGATTCGGGCATTCCTTACACTATATACACTACCTAGGAGTCAGGTTTTCCTTATTTTGTCGCACTGTCTAAGGGTCGAATATTGTACAGATGTCTGTGTACATGGCCCTGCTGGAATGGCACTGTGCAGTAATAAGGGAATGCTAAGGTGCCGTCACTACCCAGGGGTTGGGCAATGCGAATGTGGTTGGGCAGGCCTGACATAAAATCCCTAACAATGGTCCTACTCTTGTAATGCAGGAAAAGGCTGGCAGATTAAACGTCTACGCTTTACTGGGAGAAGAGATGTAGGTTCTCTTTTCAATCCATCCAATCAGCCCAGATAAATCAACCATATCTTATTAAGTTCCCAGAAAATAATCCACATGGTACTTGTTAGTGTTGTGCCGATGTCGCCAATATCGGTTCTAGCCGATATCCGATATTACTTTCCCGATATCGATCCGATAACAATATCGATAATGATATTTTTAAATAACCACAATGAAGGTCAAATCGAAATTTAAGTCATGACGGATGGACACATAAACTATTAACATTATCATCGGCTATTGTAAGTTATTATCGTTTACACAACGCACAAACAGTAACCACTTGTATAACTCTCATTTGCGGAAATTGGTAAATATAAAATGTGTGCGTATACTATAACACTAGTCGTTACCTCTTTTTAAATGAACGATCGTCTTCCACAAAACATTGATTTACATGTGACTGTGTGCTGGCATTATGGAAAAAATACAAGCCTATCCTTCATATTACTTCTATTGTATGATTCTTTAATCTGTTTGACTATCAATAACAATTTGGCTGTAAGAGTTATACAAACTGTCCTCAAATGGAGCCACAAAGTTCTTAGTAACATGCTAAAAGATAACATCATGTGATGAATAAAACTGATTTCATGTAGAAATGACATAAGCGTATCCTGGCTAAGAATTTTCACTAACACCTGTGTTTACCAAAACTAACACCATTGTTTTTTTTTTCATTTCCGTAAAAATAATACCCCACCATTAGCAGGCTATACTGACATCTAATTCTAGCAAAAATTAGCAAGTGCTTCGTATTTGAATATTTCGTAAACCAACCGGTTAAACATTGTGATACGTATACTTGATTTTAAAAAAGAAAAACAAATTATCAGTTCGTTAAGAAACGGGTTGTTTTAATAAATCATCGCAATTACAAGAAGTGGCTTTATTGAAGAAAAGAAAATGTTCAATATCGGTTTGCTGTAATTGTCAATGAGGCTAAATTCTACCAATACCGATATGCCGCTGATTTTGCAAATATCGGCAGATACCAATATCTCGAATGATAACCGGCGCAACACTAGCAAAAGTCACCGTATAAAAACTGCTAAAAATCCCGACCAATCAACAATTGCTAAAAAATATATACACATGTAGTAAAGGCCGGACCAATAAACTGTTCTTAAAACAACCCCGTAAATAATACCCGCAGTACAGTTCTGAACAATCAACGGTGACTAAAACAACCCCGTAAATATACCGGCATAAAGCTCTGACCAATTAAAGGTCTTTAATATAACAAGTGTGAGCGGCGACCAGTGGAGTCGATTCTCGCTTCCCTACGTTGCACCTGTCTAAAACAACCATGTGTTACGTCCCATATACATGTATAGGCTGCAAACTACGTACGCTAAGAATAGCTGCGTGTCTCTACTAGCTCAACAGAAGGTGGCATGTGACAGGAGCTTACGTAATAACGTAAAACCAGGCGATTACCGCTAAAATCTGTAATTGACTTAATCGTCATCAAACGTAACCATATGAACCCTGACGGCAATTTTCTGAGCTTGCTTTTCTTTTAAAGACTGACATTTACAGATTACATTACACTTTGCATATGAAACATGGTAAATATTTTTAAATGTATTCAACAGTACATCTTAACTTCAAATTAAACATTTGAGATTCCGCCATTCTTTCAGTGGGTGCGATAAATTGCGGTTGCCAACTTGGAAGGAAGGATTCATTTTTCCCCAAATGGTTCACATGAAGTAAATGCAGGAATAAACCACAATGATAGAAAAACTCTATAAGCAACACATACCTCCCAAATACCGGATTGGAGATTCAGACTGTAACCGTAGTAATTCCAGAACACTAAGATGCCAGAAATGTAAAAGTGTTTAAGAGATTAAGCAATAGGACGACAGTGATTCTACTGGTGTGAAATCGTTTTTATTGTCTTTATATAACTGTCTATTAGAGCGTCTTATCCAAGTGTTAAGAGTATACCGAGTAAACCCCTGGTATTTCTTAATCTGACAAGGAATTCAGGATTAGTTCTTTTCATAGACACGTCAAATCCTATTTATGAAATGAATGTGGTAGCAAGTTTCGTTACAGTCATCCTTAATCAAGTGATTCTAACAAGTTCGTTGTTTAAATAAAAATACTATGGTAAAGTAACAGATGAACCAGAACAGGAGTTTACATATTTCATGACAAGAACAAAAAAGCAAGGAGACCTTAGAAACGTTAATACTAAATAAACACTGAATAGTTTTTGAACGAGATCGACATACCTTTAATGTCTCTAGATTGCATTTCCGCAGGAATTGACTCTAAAGAGAAGATAAGAGGCAGCAGACAACCATCAAACCTTTATAGAAGAATAACGAGAGAAATGTTACAAATTACCTAAGCAATCCGGCAGGGCAACCATCATTACAACACATCTTTTTATTTGGCAAGTCAATGTTCCACTACATTGAAAATATAAATAGTTGTAATATCGTTTAGTTCCCATGAGCCTTTAAGGGAATACAATGGAATATGTAGATGGTTCATTACAAAATATACAATGTAACATCACGTGGGAATAATCAGAACAAATACTTTGGTTACTAAACTCGCCAAGTCTTTCGAAACACAAACTATACCACTCAACTCGCTTATTACCAGATGTATCATTTTCAATAGCACCCCCTCCCTTCCGAATAAAAATGCTTAAATTACTACAGTTGTAAATCGCAATTCGTATAATACAAAAATGTTGATAGGATATAAATAAGTAAGAAACTCTCTGCTGCTGAGGGTATATTTAACACTTCGAATTCTCAAAATATATATAAAATAGCTTAAATTGAGTCACTTGATTCGCAAAGCATTTCGAAAAAAACATATTTTAGATTCAACAAAGATCTTAGTTATTTATAATTCTATGCACATATTTCAAAGGTATTGCAAAATAATTTGTCTTTTGGCATATCTACTTCCGTCTGTCTCTTCTCTTTACAACTTTTACGTTCACTGGTTTCCTTCGCATGGTAAACAATGTTATTAAAATCAACACTAGTGCGATAACTTTGTTTCTCAATGTTAAATTTACATACAAGATGGAAGCCGCAAGTTTCCTTCACCAACGGAAAAACAATGTTGTAAAACTGTATTTCCGACATAAGGCAATCGGAACAACTGTTTTATATTCACATTGAACTTTCAAAATTAGAGGTTTTATGTTTTGAATGAAACGACAATCCAAAATGTTATTATTATCATTCTGTTAAGACATATTCTAACATTTTAATGATGAGAACAATCGAAAATTAAATTAATATCTCTTTTCAACCCACTTAATTTTTGTTTACATCTTAGCAATTTGATTTTAAATTACGAGTGACTATTTCTATAACGTACAAACCCATAAACATCCAATACTTTGACACAGCTATCAAGACAAATCAATTTTGCACAATTCATGTTTCATTTTGAGTACAAATGTAATTATCTTATAGGAAACAAGTTGTCACAGCTTTTCCACTGATTTTCATAAACAAAAAATCATAAGTGTATTGAATTATTCTTCAGTTTCCTTATATAATATATTCACTAATATTATTACACTCTACTTACGACAGCTTCATAAAAGCCTTAGAACGGAGCATATATTGGAATATTGTTTTGATTTGTTCTTCCGATAGTGACCTCGGTTCCTGCGTCTCCTCATCCTTTTCCTTCTCCATCTCTATTTTTATACTTTTTAAAGTCGATAGGTAATTTAGTGTGAGGCCAGAATGAAGTACAATGTTGCTTTCCTCACACTCCTTAAAAGGTTCGTTTAGATGTAAGCAGGTTATCGGAATCTGGTAGAAAACAAAACACAAAAACATGTTTACCATTCGATAACAACAATAAAACATTGTTTAACCACAACTTATGTTTTCATTCTACTCTTTTTCTATACCCGGGTATATACAAATCTATGAAGCACAACATTTACGGCTCATCATTTCAAATGCAAATCGCCTTTATCTCTATGGGAGTGTTTTCTTTTTTCGGTCTGTATTTTTTCTAAAATTTTATTGTGAACAGATTATTAGCAAGTAAACGTACAACACCTTAATAACGAAAATACAACGGTACAACTGCGGCGTAAGTTTACTATTTTAGGGTAGTTTGTTAGGAACATAAACAAAATACGTAATTTGATGTTATCCTCTCACGACGGAAATGTCAATTTACATTTGAAAGGAAGGTTATGAATAATTTTGTGAAAAAAATCCTACTTAAGTTTTTTGATACAAAATTAATACTTTTAAGTGACGTACTATTAGTCCCACAATTTGATAAAGTATTTCATTTGCATGCGTGCAGGTGTTGTTTTTGTATAACATCTCTTGTGTTTGTATATTGCTCGCTCTAAGTGTTCGATGCTACACAACATGCCTGTGCATCAACCGCATTAATTGTTTATATCTAAACCGTACACATATCATAATCAGGTCACAAATAACCGCATATTATATTTATTATGTTTAAAGTTTTGGTGTAGCCGGTTGAATCCGTCATCGATACGGTGTTGTTGAGTATGTTACCCGATAATGTAAGTTTATGTATTTATATCGTCAATTTGCAGTGCTAAAGTTGCTTTCCAAACGAAATGTCGGGCACCTGCATACTGATTTGCTGCGGATGCGCTGGGACTTAACTAAACTATTCTGACATCCAGACTACCAACCATTTTAAGTTAATCTGTGACCCTAAGTTTTCTTTTTCATTGTTTGGTCTCGACTTATTCAATACTGTCTCCATTGGAGCTATAACGGTCGAGATTCGTAGATTTTTAATCAGTAAATGCTTCGACTGGACGAGCACATTTTTATTGTGATTAGCTGACATATTATTTAGAGCTGATTATAGCACAATTTACTTACTTCGATAAACTTTTTTTTGCGACGTAACGGAACAATATGATTTTTGCGACGTAACGGAACAATATGATTGGACGACATAACGTGAATAATTCGTTTAGACACTGCAATGAATTAAGGAGAATAAAATTGGATAAACTGATTTCGTTGTACACGAGAACTGTCCCGTGTGATTTGAGGAGTTCTATATTGAATTGACCTTCTCTGTTCGTTCTATATTTCAGTATAGCATTATAGCGTCAAATGTGTACTGTACTGATGCTCATCATGTTTATCTCATTTGTTATGGCTGTACTTTCTTACATGTTACCGCCTCTCATTGGCAGAGACTTTGTATTTTGTAGTATATTGACAAACTGGATATCCATCTTGTGCAAATATGCAAGATTGTTGAACCACTCAGCAGATAATTTATTATTTTATAGCGGAGAGTCATCATTAGCCCCCTTATTGGTAATGGCCAAACAACACACACACAAACACAAAATAGAACAATTGAAATGTACTGCCTACTGACGAAAACGATAGGCACGCATATTCTTTTTCTCAATCGAAAATTGTTAAAGTTCGAATGTGATAGTGCAATAGCCACTACTGTTATGAGATCGCGCACAGACTGTTCAAGCGGCGTTGCTACCTTCAGCAGGAAGTGACACTGCCCAAAATAGGAATATTTACTACTACAACAATTGGTAATGCAACGAGAGTATAGACCGGGAGCCCAGAGGGTTTGGTTAGCTGGGAAGTTAACCAATTGCCTTGTACATCACAATGTTCACAGTGCATTCCTGTATATGAAACCAGACGACTGGCAAACCGGCTGTAGTGGGTGTGGCTGGGAGAGCAATTTTAAAGTCACCTAAAAGCTAACCTAGATCAGCTTTCATGGTAACCACATCAAAGTAAGTACAATGTGTCAGGCATGGCCCCAAGAGCAACAAATGGCCATCGCCAGTGATTATTGGTGGTGGGGTACCCCTGCCAGTGATCAATAATTGACCCCTCACGGCTGACCTAGGTCAGCTCATGAGGTAACCACTTGAAACCTACTGGAAAATGATGGTTAGGACTTCAGATACAAGGGATGGGCATTGCCAGTAATTTTTATTGGTGGGGTACCCCTGCCAGTGGACCCCCAAAATTCCCCTCCCCTCATTGACCTAGGTCAGCTCATGAGGTAACCACTTGAAACCTACTGGAAAATGATAGGTATCACTTCATATGTAAGGGATGGGCATTTCCAGAAATTTCTATTAGTGGGATACCCCTGCCAGTAGACCCCCAAAATGCCCATCCCCCTCATTGACCTAGGTGAGCTCATGATGTAACCAGTTGAAACCTACTGGAAAATGATAGGTATCACTTCATATGTAAGGGATGGGCATTTCCAGTAATTTATATTGGTGGGGTACCCCTGCCAGTAGACCCCCAAAATGCCCATCCCCTCATTGACCTAAGTCAGCTCATGAGGTAACCAGTTGAAACCTAGATGGATAATGCTAGTTTACGATGGTTTGTTACTTTTACGTCCAAACGACCTGTTATTTTACATAAATTGCCTGGAATGTTCATTAGCGATAAAAGTACATGTTATGTAACGTCATCCCGTTACTTTACCAATAACACATGATTGCTGCAATGAACAAACGGTGTGCCACGGTTACTAATGAACATTATGCAATTAAAACCTACATTTAAGTGTCATAATATGACAAATATATTTATTTTTTAATTAACGATGTTATGTTATCTTACATCCAAAACAACTTGTTTTTTACAGAAATTGCTTTGATTGTACATTGATGATGAAATACGGTGCTATAAAAAGTCTTCCTGTGTTATTTAAAAAAAAAAAAAGTTTTGTTATATAAACGGCGTGCCACATTTATCGACTTACATCATAGTAGGATGCGTTCTCCAGAAGCTGTATAGTACATTTCTGTAGTAACTCACTGTCATCGCGGAAGATATTCACGTTCTCTGTGCATATACGCTTGACTGTATCTACATCATCAACCTGATTTTATAACACAAAAGTAATGTTGGTCAAAATTACAATAATAATATGATATGATATAATTATTAGACTTTAGATCCTTACTTCGAATACATCGGGAAAAATTCGATTACCTCTCGACAGATATTTCTCAGCAAAAAATCGCCGAGTAAAGGTTAACAGAGAGAACATATGCAATCGTTTAATGAAACTGTTTAATTACGAGCCATTTTGTCTAGATATTTATTATATGTTCTTTAAGGTATGGCAACAAAAGAAGTTCAAAAAAACTATAGTGAGTCTTGAATCTGACTTTGATTATTTTATTGTGTAGTAGTACCAGCATGTAATATGTACAAACATAGACATCGCCATCTTTGTTCACTCTATTCTTCATCAAAAATGTATTGTTGTACTTAGATAAACTATTTGCTGACAATGTTAAGCGGCAATTTATTGAATTCGTTTTGTTGCCTATTTCTTCTATGTTTTTTTTTTTTAAATTACAATGTTTTATAGATGATTCCAAAATAACCAAATACAAAATATATTTGTCAATTTCACTATGACATTGCTTTGGTGGCGGATATTGGGCAGGAATAGGGGACTGGTCAGATACCTGGCACTACACACGGGTGGGGCACTGTGCAAGAGGTTGCTCACGTCGGACATATACTTCCTAACAATGGTACTATTCGTTTACTATCGGTACAGGAAAAGGTTTAAGGCTGTCAGACTTAAATTCTAAAAATAAGCCTGCTTTACTGTAAGAAGAGATGTAGGTTCTCTCTTCAGTCCACTCGATCAGCAGGCCAGCTAAAGCAGCTACATCTTTTAAAGAATACCGAATATAACCCACGTAGTACTAGCTAGTGGTGTACTGATATCGCTAATATCAGTCCGGTCGATATCCGATATTACAATCCCTATATCGGTCTGATACGAATACCGATACCAATGTTTATAAACAGCCACAATGAAGGTCAAATCGCACATAAATTGCAAATAATGTATCAAAATGAGAATTTTGTATGACTCTCATTTGCGCAAGACCGTTAGTAAATTGTCATTAAATTAATGTGTGTATTCTATAACACTATTCCTAACCTCTAACCTCTCACTCAAATTAACGATCATATTCCCAAATAAGATGATAAGCAACATACTGTGTGCTAGCATTTTTTGGGGGGAGGGGGGATGGTCAAACTTATCCTTCTCGTGACTTCTGTTGTATGATTCGTTAGGCCAACTCTGTTTGACCAACTACGTTCAATACTTAGGCTGAAAGTATTTTACAAACTGCCTTCAACTGGAGACACGCAATGCTTAGCAAAATTGTTAAAAAATGATTTTATGTAAAAAAGACATTAGAATATCATGGATAAGATTTTTTAACTACCTCTTGTGTTTACCAAAACCAAAACCAAAACATTTTCTTGATTTTGCTAAGTTCCGTAAATAAATTAGATCCTACCATTAGCCGGCTATACTAACAACTTTGAATAGGCAAACAAATTAGCAAGTGCTTCTTGTTTGAAATATTCGTAAGCCAACCGGTATAAAGTTTGATACGCAAACTTGATTTTAAAAATACAATCTTTTCATCCATGATACAATTATCAGTGTTTTCAAAGATATGCAATTTTGGGAATAATTTAGTACCGGTTTTCTACGTGTTATAACGGAGCTTCAGAAGCACTGTGCAAGTTAGTCCGACATGCTGATAGTTATATACAGTTTTATCAAATGTTTGTCAACGTCACATACATTATTTCTTACGTTGTGTTTGACCGCGGAACATTGTTTGTAGGTCTGAATATGCCATGATTACAACTTTGATTGCGCAAACAGTTTCTTGGATTCTTGCAAAGAATATTTACACGGGCAAACCAGGTAACAGTTTAAATTATGTTGTGTTCACTTGTGTAGTAGAGCGGCCAAACTGATGAAACTAATATGTACGTAACGTTAAGGGGCCTGACTGGTCTGCTTACATATTGTTATCGGTAAATATTGTTAAGAGCTTCCGTCTTGTTTCATATTTGCATATTACAACATTTGCATATGAAAACAATGTAAATAGTTCTGAATGTAGTTAACAGTACATCTCAATTTCAAATTAAATATTTGAGATTCAGTGTTCGCGATAAATTGAGGTTGACAACATGGGAGCAAGTGTTCCATTTTTGTTCTTCTACACATCAGAGTAAGTACAAGAATAAACCACAGTAACATAAAAATGCTGTAAGCGAAACATACCTTCCAAACACCGGATTGAAGATTCAGAATGTAACCGTAGTCATTCCAGAACACTATGATAACAGAAAAGTAAAAGTGTGAATTAAGCAATAGGACGACATTGATTCTACTGGTGTGAATGAGTTTTATTGGCTTTATATAATAAGCCAATTAGAGCGTCTTATCCAAGTGTTATGAATAAACCGAGTAAACCATTGTTTGTTTGTTTTTTAATCTGACAAGGAATGCAGTATTAACCCTGTTTCATAGGCAATCCAAGTCGTATTTATGAAATGAATGTGTAACAATTATTGTCACTACCATCCTTAATCTAGTCATTCTAAAAAGTTTGTTGTTTAAAGAAAAATGATATAATAAAGTAACGGTTGAACCAAAACAGAACTTTTGGTTTAATGATAAAACGAATGCGAGGAGACCTTAGAAACGTCAACACTAAATATGCACTGAATAGTTTTGACGATGTAGACTTACCTTTAATGTCTCTAGATTGCATCTCTGCAGGAATTGAGTCCGAAGAGAAGGTGATAGGCAGCAGACAACCTTCGAACCTTTGTAGTAGAAATAAAGAATTACTAGAGAAATGATACAAATTAACACTGTAATCAAGCTGGGAAACTATCATTACAACACATCTTTCTTTGTTTTCCTGTTACAATCAAATAAGAATATTTTTACACTAAATATCGCTTTGTTACTATCAACCGTCAGGGGAATACGAGGGCATATGTAGGTGATTTGTTACAAAAATACAATGTAGTACCACGAAGGAAACTACCGTTACAAATACTCTGGTTACTTAACTCGAATAACCTTTCGAAACACAGAATATACACTTTTACACGCTGATTAACAGATAAGCAACTTATGTTTTATTTTCATTTACCAGTAGCATCTACCCCACCCCTCCCCACCCCCACCACACAAGACGCAAAGATGCTAAAATAACTACAGTTATAAATCGCATTTCATATCAGTTTTATTTACTAACCTTTCGGTAGAATATACGGAATAACCTCTATTCTGCTGCGAGAGCGGGGGGGGGGGAGGATATTTAATACTTAAAATGTCCCAAGATCGATGTAAAATAGCCTAAATTATGTCACTTAACTCGCCAAGCATTTCGAAAAAACAAATGTGAGAATAAACAAAAAGCATAGTTATACAGTTATTCATATGCACGTTTCAAACGTATCGCATAATAGCTCAACGTATTGCACATCTACTTCTGTGAGTCTCTTCTATTTACACTTTTGCTGTTATTATTCATTTATGTTAACTGGTTTCCTTCGCACGGAAAATATATGATTTTAAACTGAACACTAGAGATATCATTCGTTTATCAATGTTTCATTAACTTCTAAGAAGGAAAATTCAGTGGCGGATATTGGGCAGGAATATGGGACTGGTC
>KN886342.1:53647-81915 GCA_000934455.1 Apostichopus parvimensis
CAATGTTTCATTAACTTCTAAGAAGGAAAATGCAAATTGCTTCATCCAAATGTCAAACAATGTTTTTGTTGTTGGAAAACTGCCTATCCGACCTAAGGCAGTCGGAACAACTACTTTCAATTGACGGTGAATTTTTCGCAATGCACTGGTTTGCTTTTAGAATGAAACGAATAACCCAAAATTTACGTGTCATTATTATGATTATTTTCAGATATATTTCAACATTACAATGATTAGAACATTTTAAATGAAACTAATATCGTATTTCAACACACTTAATTCTTGATTAATTCTTAGCTATTGGATTTTGAATTACCAGAGACTTTTCCTATGACGTTAAAAACCATCAACTCTCATACGTTCAGGCAGTTTCAAAATAATAAATTGTAATTTCAGTTCGTTATCACAATACCTACTTAATTTGAAATACAAATATCATAATCTTGTGAGAAACAAATATTCACCGCTCTTCCACTGAACTTCTGAAACAAAAAAGAGTAAGTGTATTTGAATTATTCTTCACTTTCCTTATGTAAAATATGCACTAATATTATACATTCTACTTACGATAGCTTCTTAAAAGTTTGAGAACGTATCACATATTTGAATATTGCTTTGATTTCTTCCTCCGATAGTGACTTCGGTTCCTGCGTCTCCTCATCCTTCTCCATCTCTATTTGTATATTTTCTAAAGTTGATAGGTAAGTTAACGTGAGGCCAGAATGGAGTACAATGTTGCTTTCCTCACACTCCTTAAAGGATTTGTTTAGGTTTAAGCAGTTAATTGGAATCTGGTAGAGAAAAACACACATGAAAGATTTTACCATACGATAACCACAATAAAACATCGTTTAATCTTGTATCTTTTTTCTACACATTTTGTATGTAACTTACGCTGTTTTATTTCAAATATTTCAAGAACATGTTATCATCGTAGACCTACATGAGTAACGGAAAACATTACTTAACTGCTATTCAGATAGCTCAACGATTGCATTATTTAAAGGGCAACCAGATACAAAATAGAAGTGTTAATCCCTTTTGGCGATGATGAAATTGAGAATGGTGATGAGTAGAGGATACAATACACGTCTTGCAATCATGATGATACGTTGTATGCGATGAGCAGCAATTTCAATATGATGTTGCAATTGACATAACTGATATTAGTAGCGTTTCAAGAAACATAAACTGCGGTTGTCGAGTTAAATTGAAGTGTTAATTGGTAAATTAATGATAACGCTGTTTTCATTGACAAGCACGTTTTTAGTCATATGTATATATGTTAACAGCTGAATGAATAATTTTGTTTATATGAAGACAAAAAAAATTCAAAGTATGAACACATTCATTTGATGAATTGTACCATTTGCAAACATTTCTCCTCAGTAATCATGACCAGAAGTTACCGGAACTGTAATAAACCAACATTAAAATTTAAACAGAATAAATTAATAAGAAAACGTGAGTTTACCTCTTTCTTTGATGCAAACTCTAGAATTTGTAAAGTCGATCTCTGCAGTAGCCTGCCATCGTTCTGATGAATCTCTACATTGTTAGATACCACCTTCGTAACGATTTCGACAAGATTCTGCATATTGTCTTCATTTTCTAGGATGCACAAAATAGCAAACTTTTGTCCCTCGTTGGTCCTCTGCAAGTATTTAATGATATGTTCTGACGCATCTTTGTTAAGTCCACATGCGAACCGGTAGACGTACTGCAGATCATATGGGTCTAGATTACCAAGCAATTGAGCAGCATTGGATGATAATTTGGAAACATTTCTTGCAAGGTAATGTGCAGCGTACCATTCACAAAACAGTTTATGGTAGAATCTAACCTCTACGATGTACTGAGCGTGAAACTCTGCAACTCGTCCGTCATCACAATCGAGTACATCATCTTCAACCAAAATACCAACCCGGATGTATTGATCATAAAACTCTTCTCCAAATAGTTTACGCAATTGTTCTTTCTTCCACACGATTTTTTTACTATATCCACTGAGAGCCCCAAAAGCAACTTCGTCTAACAAGCTGTGATCATTTTCATGTGCCTCAGATATTTGAACATTTTCGTCTCTCATTTTATTCCGCAAATGACTATGAAAACATGATATCATATAGCGGAAAAAGCCAGTGACTGAGTGAAAAGTTTCAAAGTCTTCGCTCTCGTGAGTCATGTGAGCGAACATAACAAAAAACAATGGAACCGCGCACAGATCTCCAAGAACGGGGTTTTGTTTAAGTTTTAGCTTAATTTTCTCAATTTCGTCTTCGTTATCGTCGCCTACGACCGCTTTGCGAATATATTGATCACGTGCGGTTTCGTCGAACCCTCTCAATCTAACTCGACTGGTCTGAGGTGCACGATGCTTGGGTAGATAGGAAGATCGTGTTGTCAGAATCACATCAATATCTCGCATGATTTCTTTCTTAATAATAAGAGATACATCTGTATCCATGTTATCTTGATCTGGATACTCATCGTAGCCGTCCAGGATAAACAACACCGAACCTGATTCATTTAAAAGTGATTTCACATCATCTTCGGTCAGTTTTGAATCCTTTGCTAAAATAAATCTGCTGATAGCTTTGTAGATCGACTGAACCCCACCTAACTGCCTCAGCCTCAAGAAAACTAGTACCTTTACTTTACTTATTGGAGAGTTAGAAATGTTATTACACCAATCATACGCTAGTTGTAGTGTCAGTGTTGACTTGCCGTAACCTGGTTCGCCTTCCAATATTTGTCTCTTAGATTTGTCACCAACCATATCAAATAAATGTCGATACGAAGCCAGTGGTTTCCAAATGTCATTTGAAGTAGTGCCGGATGTTTTTTCAAGATATTCAATGCCGCCCTCAACAAAGACCTTATCCACACAAAACATCCTGTCTCTTATGTAGGGAATTGGTTGAACAGCGTCGTAAAGCAGCTCGTATTTTCCTTTCAGTTCGGTTATGAGCTGGTCCAGCTTGGTTGTGTCTGCTGATAAATAATACTATAAGGTAAGACATTCTCAGAGAATAGCAAACACACGTCATGGAGATGTGTTATGATAAATGTGTGAACTCATATAGCGTACATGTTAGATTTAACTCCGATGTGAGGAACACTAAGGATGTCAGAAATTGTTCCCTATGTTCGTTCACGTTTTGTTGAATTATATATTTGTGACTATATCCTTGGGAATCACTCGTTCTTGGGTATTTCCAGGATATACAATTCCATTTTAATTTGGTTTCAATTTCAAACAGGGGAACATGATACGTAACAGTTATTCTCAAATCCTCCCTATCGTTTATTTTAATTCCGTATTATATTTTAAGTATGGTTGGCTGATATAGCATATTGGGCTACCTGTTATTTTTCCAATCACGTATGGTAGGCTACATTAGCAAACACAAATCCCTAGAAACACAATTTAGCTGTTAATTGGACTGAGTACTTCTGCAGACTACATTTAATTTGTTATCAAAGGAATGGCCTGTTTTTCGGTTGCCTATATTTGTGAACCAGTTTTCTAAAAGATTGTAATAGAGCCCATTTTTATAAGTGAAAATGATTTCACAGCCCACGTGTTAAGAAAACTGACATAATCAGAACAAACAATTGTGATAAACTCATACAGCCTGTATCGTTCATGATGATGAGCCTTAGCAACACTGTTGTATTGGCTGAATTGAAAAATCCAACCCAAACCAGCATCTCTTTCAAGTAAAAGTACTGTATTTGAACGTTGTAATTGTACATGGGCTAGGACCAGTCTTTTTGTGATTTGTTAAAGACACAACAAGAAGGTCCTAGCAACATCAAAACTGTATCACTGGTATCAAGTAGTCATTGTACGCTAGGCTAGCCTAGCAAAAAGAACGTGTGTATTCTTTTAACAATCTTGTTTTATCAAAAATCCCAAATTATCCGATTGTTAGATCTTTAAAATAAGAAACCATAAACTTAGGGAAGACGTGTCTAGATTGTAATCTCTTTTATAAATGATTGACTATTGAAACCAATGCATCAAACGGTAGGCCTAGTCTAGCGTACACCGTAGTCTCACAAACGAAGAAGCCCTTACATTTTTCACCAATGATTCAAAATCACTGGTTCAATTACCAATGGAAGTCGGTCTGCATAACATTTCTTATCCGTCTTTGTCTTAATATAGCTTTAGCATGTTTAAATATTTATTTAAATAGGTTTGTTAGTTCATTACTATATGGTACCAGCTCTACCTAGCACATGTTATCTACACACGACGTACTGCAACTCTCACTTTAGACATTCACACACACAGCCAGCACACGGTAAATAAACACGCTATTTTGAACATTATGTATTTAAACATTAAGTTGCTAAAAGACATAGAGTCGCAATTACGTTGCCAGTACAAAATACAATTAAATAGAATTGAGGTCAGAGACACCTTTGCGAGTCGTGGTATTTCATTGGTTGTCCAAATACCTGTTGTTGTACTTGCAACGAATCTCTTTTCTCTTCATTCTCAATTTAAGTGTTGGTTTTACCTTGAGATTCCTCTGAAGTAAATACATTTACATACCTAATTAACACTGTATGTAGTTTTCAAAATAATGCTTACACCAATAGCTGTTTATTTCCTTCATCGTGACATAATGTAAGTCGAAACACCACGTCGTTTTCATATGGACTTGTTTACTTTATTTATGTTTCTGCAATCTTGCGGAACGTGTATGAGGTTGTCATTATTTTTAAATATGATTGTTTATATTTCTCTTTAATTATGTAGCAGTCTTATGAGTGGTTGAAGAATGTTTCAGGCAAATTGTTCAGCTATAACACTTTTAGAGATTGTGGAGTTCATAGATACATTATTACAAGAAAAACAAAAATATTTTGTGCTTAATTTGTTCATTTGAGTTTCTTCGTCAGCTTTATTTCGAGATTGAAGTTAGAAGGAAGGAAGTTAAGTATTTTTCAAGGTCTATAACAAGGTTTAACTATAGTTATTCAGAATCGGTTATAAGAATGTAGTGTGATGTAAGTAATATATGATCAAACATGTTCAGATCAGAGTGTCTTGGAATCAACAAGATATAAGGTAATGCATTTAAAGTGAATACTTTAGGTGAAGATATTTTTAACGTCTAGTCAAAGTATGATTTTAGAAAAATTGGAAGAACGCCGCTCAAAGACCAAACATTTTATGTCATTAGTTTGATGTTTACTTTTTGATCTATTTCCTTTCATGACTGGTGTTAATGGGGCAATCATTCTGCCCCTCCCCGTCACAATGACAAGTGTCAGTCACTATAACAGATGTCTGTCTTTTTTGTTACTAACTTCACGTAACCTAAGTTGAAATTATGTTAATCTTACCGGTCGTTGACATCATTGGTATCGCCTGTGTAAGAAAGAGATGAGTACTGAATATTCATTCTAACAGACTAAATGAAGTAATGTGACATCAGTAAACTGAATATTAAATAAGCCAACAAAGGATATGACACAAATGAAGAGAAATTGAAACATTTATGGGTATTAACAATGATCAGTTTAATTTAAGATTCGCACTTTCTCTCAGTTGCTCTCTGTAATGATGAAACAAGAAAGTGTATTCAATGCGAAGAAAGTGCAATCAATGCAAAGAAAGTGCAATCAATGCGTGTAAATGGATTGTCCAGATTAACAACCGACCGATGCAATTAAAAGTAACCGATATATTCATAGCAGTATGCTTGTGTCGTGTATGGGGATTTAATATTGGTGCTAAGACAACAGTCACAAGAGAACTGTAAATGGAGTGTGTACGCTAGGTGACTAGCAAACTGTTTATTGAGTAACAGAGTATATACACTTTATTGTGCATTAGGAATAAATATTTTAAGGAAAATAGTACATGCTTGTTTCTCTTCTTACGTAAGTATCTGTATATCTATGTTAATTTCGAAATCTACGAAGTTTTAGGAAGAGTGGTAGTGGTATTATACGGTATTGCACTGCAAAGTGTAGACTGGGTGATAGTTATGTGACCGACATAGCTCCTTTGATCGGTTTAACTGATATCAAATAATTAGATTGTCGTTCGATTAATGTATTTACCGAATGCTCTGGTTAACTCAAAGTGTTTCAAGTTTCTGTCGTCACAAGAAGCATTAATTGAATGACTGATTTCATACAAAAACAGTAATGTCATAACATAACATAAGTTCATCAGTTTTTGTGTACTTTAGGAAATAATATCGTTACCCCTTAGCATGTTACTAACTTCTAATTAATTTCAATACAAAATACTACTATTGTGTATCTACTACTCACTCATCTACGTATCTACTAATCTCAATCAACTACTGTGTATAGTTAAACTTAACTTGATCACGATCATGCATATATCGTTAAGGTATTTCTAAGGCATGATGTAATACTGTACTCGATCCTTGCAAGTAATATACAATACTAGCCTGTTTGCCAGTTAAAATGTTCACTGATCTTCCGTGCTCATTCGTAATAGCTCATTCAAGTAAATATAAGATAAATAAAAGTGTTTTTTTTTTTTCAAAAGCGTGATATTCAAGAAATTGTGTACTACCGCAATCATTCCTGAAAGAGACGGTGGTGCAATTATTGTTGTATTACCTTACAGACTGCCTTACACATTATTAAGGACACGGTTCTCTTTATTCTTCTTTGATGAAATGTAGTATTTAAACTTAAAAATCGGGAAGGAGGAAGTTGACGTTAATTGTTTTCAAATCGTAGGCCTACATTAATCAATACGTTTCTGTATTTAAATTATATACGACAAAGTGTATTTACCTCTTCCAAGTTACCTCCCTCCTGTGAATCATTTGCATGGATTGCTGTAAAAAATAAATAAACAATGTGAAAAAGAGCTAGTAGTGTTAATTCTGTGAAAGATTAGAGACCAAAAACAATTTCCAGGAAATGAATTCGCTTATCATAAATCGATATCTCATTTCAACTATTTCACAAAACTCTTCGGTAGAATAGGCATTACTATCCTGGCAACTTCACTGTGGTAATTAACGGTTAATTGGTACACTTTGCAACACACATCATCAATGTCAGGATTTGTTTAGGGAGCCCATAACATTGAGCAAACTGAAACGGAAACTGTGGAACTAAGACCTATACTTAATTGGTACAATTAAGGCTCAAATGCAGTAACTTCATTTTTTTCCCCAAATGTATCAAGCTATATAAAAAAATAGTATGCGGTGTCATGAAATGTGAAATCTATTTCTTCTGATTGTTCTTCATGTTATCATAAATATATTAGTAAAGGGCAACGGTTGTATTTACCCATACGTATAATGATCCCTCCTATCACAAGAATCACAATAACGATGACTATTATTGCAACTGTGGTTACCGCAGTTAATACTCCTGTGTTGTTACTGTTGGCTTGTACTGTAAGGCATAAGAAAAGCGAAAGCTGTAGTTGAATTAAAAATCATAACGATGATGTATGTGATGATTAAAGAAATTGAAGCTGACATCAATAATTAATCGTTTAAATTCTGGTTTTCTTGCATTAATAATATAATATAATATCAATGGCAATGTTATTGATTTTATCAACATTATGTTATCTTAGCCAAATATTTATACGTAGATAATCTTACCGTTTGGTATCAGTAGATCAATTGTCTGTGAGAGATTAAAAATATCCGCATTTGTTCCTACGACACGGCATTCAACTGTCACCCTTTTCTCTGTTGCCGGAGTAAATGTAATAGTCGACGTCAATGTTATGTCGTAATTATCACCGCTTGGTTGTACTCTGTGATTCTCTTGTAAAAAATAAACTTTTGTGTTTGGTTCATAGACTCTCCATTCCAGATTTACTTCGGGTCGAATCCCATGCACAGAGCACGTCAAAACATCACCTTGGTTAACTTTCAGGACACAATATCGTTGGAAATCACATCCTGTTACTTTGAGATATCTCGGCACTGGCATCACTGAGGAAACAAGGTATGTTTGTGCAAATACAATACCAAATATCACATACGTAAACTTAAATATCAGTTAGTTGAACGTTTGTGAATATAAATTTATATACCTTAAAGCGGAAGAAGAAAAATGATAAATACATATGTGAAAGAAGAATACATTGTTTGTGGAAATTTCCCTTCTGAAGGAGCTGAATAGTGTTATATTGTAAACTTGTGAACATCGAGAAAATGTTTGAGTAATTATGAAACACGCTTCTTTATATGAAAACATTTTTTAATGAATTTGTATTTATATACGACAACGATGTAACCTTGCTTGGAGCTTTTCGGGGAAATTATGTATGCATGCTGAGGCAATGTGCAAAAGAGTACAGTTATTGCTTCTCTCTGATGTTTGAATTTTGGATTTAGAAATCCATTCACCATGTAACATGATACTTATAGTAATTGCAATATATATCATTTTATGTCATAAATAGAATTACTTACCAATTTATGGAGTAAGTGAACTACATCGTGACACTTACGTCATGTATTACAGTAATGGTTATTTCCCTGATTGTGTGTTATTCCAATTGTTTGAATTTTCTCTCTTTTTTCCGGTTTTTCTCCGGTTGAGAAATGTTTGTTATTGAAATTACCAAAATAAACTGTTGGGGTAAAACCACTCACAGGAAGTTATGAGAGGGATACCATCACTTAGCATCCTTTCATTTTCAATTTGTTTTAATATTGTACACACCAACTGTTCTGAGATTGGCCTCCAAATTATTTTATTATAATTAACTCACCGAAAATAACAACATCTATGTGTAATTCTTCTGGGGTATATTCAGCAACGAGACACGTATATCGTCCCTGGTGATGCCATTCAGTGTTTCGCAACAACAAAGAACCGTCTGAGTTCATTCGGAAGTCCTTATTGTACGTTTCATTAAAATCATTTTTCCATGTTTTTACTCTCAATAGGAGTACTTCTTCGGTGATATCTGAATCAACCATTCGTTTCCAAACTATAACTTGCACTTCAGAAGTAGTGCATTGGAGAAGCATTGTAGTATGGAGTTCAATGTATTGTTTCCTTGTTTCTGATATTCGGCCTGGGCCTTCTTTTTCTAAGACAACAACAGTTTCGCTTTCCTCCAACAGCCAGGCATTTTCTTCAGCGCTGCACACAAAAACTGACAGTAGTGGAATTGTTGTTGATATCTGTACAGTAGACCGTGACGTGAATGTCTCATTATTTCTTGAGTCAATTGTGAGTGCAGATGACAAAGGAGTGTCACGATCAACTTCTCGCTGGTTCCAAACCAAGGAAATTCGAGGACGAACATTTTGGACGAAGCAACTCAAAGCAGAAATATCTTCTTGCGTTGAGTAGCATACCGTTGTCCTATCTTGACATTGCTCAATCACTGGATGTGGGACCAGGGGTGGAACTGTATCATGAAATATAATTCGGTGTAGTAACTAACTTAATAACACTCAGTAATTGGAAATGTTCACTTAGACCAAATAATAGTCTGTTGTTTTATTGAAAATAGGCATAATATTGCCATCTATCCCGTTAATCGGTTACTTTAGTAATTAAAGTAATGCGTATAGCTAGACGAACATACATAATTAGTAATCGGGTAAAAACAATAATTGTTTTGAAATCACACAATGGGTTTGATGTGTTAATGTGGGATTGACAATTTTCCCCCATATTTGAATCTAAAAACAAACAAATAATGACCCCTTTACAGAAATTCTTGTTTTACTTTCAGTATATTTATATCGAGTGGTGATCGATATTTTCTCGTCGACTTACCGATTGTCTGAACACGAATTTCATAAGCCACGGTTGGTTTAGATAATGAAATAACCTTGATTACTCGGAATACAGTTTCATGCTCTAGTGTGACATTACGTATGTGGAGGGATCCGTTGGGATATATATCATACTCGTCGCTGTTATCGCCGTCTTCTGGTTGAGCTCCCCTTTCGTAAAAATACACTGTTTCGCCTTTGTCAATGTTAAACCAAGACACGGCATGGTATTCACTGAATGAACACTGAATCGTCCCGTTCCTGCCAATGGTGAGGTATTGTAGCAGATCGCACTCTTCGTCATTAGCAATAACTTCTGATGGTTGTGAAAGACATTTGGGATTGTAGTATTTGGTAAATTTATGTTCCTGTTAATGATTAACGTGTTTATGTTCATCGTCCATATGTCATATAATTCAACTCATAACAAAATGTACTAAATCTTACTAAAGCTTCGTAAACAACTAGGTGGGGGATCTGTGTACGTGTAAAACTTGCTTACCGGATTGCGTCATAATTAACAATACCATAAGAACGGTAACTCCAAACGTCCCCATCATGTCAAATTGCAATTGCACCTGCAAATTGGAAGAAAACTGTTAATAAACTTTGATCTTTAATATGGGATAACCGACTATGGTAAGAAGAGGGCAGTTTTGTGTTTCCTAATTCTGGTTTTCTTGTGTGATATGCTGTGATGGTTGATGTCTCGCTTATATACCCATTCCTATTTCACATCATTTTATTTTTAGGTAATTTATGTATGGCAATCATACAATATTAAACGATGTTATCTTTTAGCAGAATAAATACTATTTAATTTCATGGAAACACGAACACACAACTTATGCAAAAACAGTTATTTCATTTAAGAGAAATATGCACTGCAAGGATTAAACGAGCTACTTTGTGGAGTAAAAGAAATGGTCACGATCACTGTATAGCTAAAAATAAGTCTTAAATCTTCATTTTGTTTATTATCGTACAGGAAAATTAAACATGAAAGTTAAAATGGAAAATGAAAACATTTTCATATATCTTATGTACAATACACTACAATAAATCCAGCGGAATGTCTTAGCAGTATATATTTTACTGTCAAATACAAACAATTGTGTGTTACGTTTCGATTTACAGGCATCCTTACAAATTGTATTAATGTACTACTATTGGACTTATCACGTACTAAACATCGATATTGAAACGAAGAGTTGTTATTCTAATAGAAGGTTTGCAACATGGTGTGCTCCCGATGCTGTGCACAACGTTAATATTTTAAATAATTCTATGATTCCGTTTTAAAACCTTTTCGTAAAGTATTCACTGTGAGGTATCAAGACACTGGAAAGATGCATGCATTCAACGCGATTTATATTGTATTCATACTTGGATGTTACATAGCGGATCGTTCGAGCTGCCTAGAAACTATCTTCAATATTCACAGTGTTACCTCATTTCAATCATTGCTTTTAGAAGGTTGCAATGGAACAGGAGCAAGAGTTGAGTGGACATTTGACAAGAATTTACTCTTTCTGGAAGATAAGTTATTAGTTTGGACGGGGTTAGATCACATTATGCTCCTTTCAAATAACTCTGTATATATTGAGGAAGCATCGTTAAAACATGGTGGGACTTATACTTGCATAATTGATTCCACGGCTATCGTTAGCCACGTTGTCAACGTTCAAGGTTTGTGCTGCTTCAATATTTATGATCTCAATTAATATGCGTTGGTTGTTAATTGGCTTGAAAGGAATATATAAAAAAATGTATATTGTATTGATTTTGAAAAACATTCGATGGAGGGAAAGCTAGCACGGAGTTCCAAATTGGTAATTGTAAAGAAGCAATTCATAGGACATGATGTTTTAATTGCAAGAAATGGAGTAAATAATTTTACCGTTTTTAATTATTAAGTATATTACTAAATTACGTCATTTCTCGCCCATATATCGGTCTACCAGGAATATTTAAATGTTAAACGAGATAACCGTTTCATGAAACAGATTTGAATATTTTCATATCCGTATTGAGTTTAGCCATGAAGTTAATCTTACAGACAATCAATCGATTTTTGTATAACTATTAAAATCATCTTTCCTAGCTCCTCCACTCATATACTTTACCTCAAGTGACAGGATCTACACAGCAAGAACCAACCAAATCTATCTTCAACACTTTACTTCGCTAACTTGTTTTGCTAATGGAAGTCGCCCTGCAGTCAACCTAACTTTGCAAGTAGATGACAAAATCTATGGAATATCAAACATTACGATAAAACACGGGACTGGTAAATATGAAACATTTGACACAATGGTAACAGCTTATGTGGAAGCTTCTAATGAAAATGGAAATATCTCCTGTCAAAGCAACGGCGTTGGAAAATATTCCATGGATGAATTAACTTTACGTTATATCTCATACGGTAAGTTATGAACTAATATCAGTCTCTTATACAACCGATCGGTGATGATCAGTAGTCGATCACTAATCATATAAAATATCACATTTTATTTGCATATTTATTGATGTAAATCGATGTATCATTGAACTTTTATTTTATTTTTGGGGATCTTTTCGTTCAGGTTTGATAAATTTCTCATTAGTGTATTTCCCTGAAGACTTCTTTGCTACACTTTTTAAACAGCAATTTCGATATGTTTATTATCATTTTAAAAGAAGCAAAATATAGGAAAAGTGACAGAACTACCGTCCAGTTTATGTATTATACACATTACTGATAATGCACAGAAATGACGTTACATGAAAAGGAGGTACTGTATTTTTTTGTAAACCAACTGAGCAGAGGACATACTCTGAAACAAAAAGCATCAAGAAAATGAAATGTAATAACCTAAATTAATTCATATATAATAAGTTTACGTTTGTTTTGCCACTCATTACCTTCGACGTATGGTAACCGCCATAAAGTACCTTGGAAAGAAATTTGTTTTCTTAACTGCAATATCTTGGTTACGTTAAACCCCGTACTTGAATAGTTATCCGCAGCTTCCAAGCGTATTTATTTATAGCTATTGATATTATCAATTGCAAGCAACTAAGATAGTCAATTGTTAGCCTTTTTAATGCTGCTAAGGTGCTTATTAAACTTCATAGTAAAAAAATAATACTCCTACAACTGTTAATAATACAATGCAACACTGTTACCTAATAACATTACGATGTCTTTGAAGTTACATCTTATGCGATTTTTTCTACTTCTGTGTAAACGGCAACACTGATAGACTGATATACTATTAAAGATTTCCTTCAGTGTAAACATTTCCAAATGTTGGAAAATTGCTCACATATGCTGTACATAGACGTTAAAAATATAGAGGGTGATGTTTAGACTGAACGGATATCCCTCAGAGACTGAAAAATAGTTTTACCAGTTTTGACATTCTTTTAAGTAGATAGCTATCTCTTTTTCCCATCTCGTTCATCCTTGTTTGTACATAAGATGATATTCACTTCATAAACTTTCTTAATTATTGTCCGATGGTACTTTTTTAATGTTATTGTTCGATGGTACATTCGTAATGTTATTGTAGAGTCTTGGCTTTCTTTCTTCCAACGTTATTTAAATGCTTCTTCAAAAATCATAATTCAATCTGACCATACTGCCAAACAATACTTTTCACCTAAACAATCGGTTTTCTTGTCGTCTTTTCTTCAGCAAAATTAAACAATAAAACTTCTGAAGCAAATTATATCAAAGGAAGTTAGGAAAGGGACTTATCAGATGATCGCACGTAGAAAGATGCTTCAGGGTAGCGATGGTCATACTACGAAAACAATTAACAAAAACGCTTCTTAAAAAAAACCGACGATGTCAGACAAATGTAGACCATGCACACATGATTTAAGATACGTGTATATATTATTATAAATAAAACCTCTAATTACAACAATAACTAGACCATTGTCAATGACAGTACTGACTCACAGCCTAAATTACGGTAGAATACTTGAAATCAGATATGCTTCAGTAACCTGTTGAGATATAATCAAAGCAGATCCAAATGTTTCTTTATTTTCCTATGTTTTGAATCACTAGATTACACCACGAGGACATTATTCTGTTTTTCGCCACAGTGCCATTATTATGAGTTATTTGTTATGGAACACCGACAAGGCAATATATCATGTTGTTTACTTGTATATTGTCTGTCGCTTTATGTTGTTGTCTCCTTTGATGCCATTGTCTCCTTTGATGGTTCTTTTGATGATGTTGTCTGCTACAATGCTGTTGTCTCCTTCAATGCTGTTATTTCCTTTGACGTTGTTGTCTTGTCCAACGCTGTTGTCAACTTTGATGATGTTTTCTTATTGATGAGCTGTTCAGGTTTTCTGACTTCAAAATACGTATACAAATTCAAAAATTTGTAGTGCTTCAGAACTATCCAAAATGTCCGAAAGGGACCGACTAGCCCATCTTGTGGGGCTATGTTTTGCGAACAACATTGAAGGAGACAACAACATTAAAGAAGACAACAACATTAAACGAGAGAACAACATCAAAAGAGACAACAACATGAAAAGAGACACTATTGAAGTAAACAACATAATTCATTGGCCTTTCGGCGTTCTATAATGGATATAATATTTGAACTACCATGATCAACAAAGATCAAATCGGTACGTTACCCTGTAGTTAACGCTGATCAATTTCACATTGCTCAAAGTACAGTCAGAATAGAGTGCACTAACCTCAATAACACAACTTACTTTTTTCCTACGTCTATTTAACTGGTAGATATTGTGGCCAGTTGTAACTATAGTAAATCTTGAGTTTGTGCCTTTGGTATTCACTGTAGACTGAAATAGAAGAAGAAATTACAATGAATACATCGTTGAAGAAAAGAATAAAAAACTTGTAATTTTATCGGTTTTGAACCTGTGATATCGGATGATTCGAATGTTTGAAATTATGAATCCAAGAAGTCATGTAACCAATGAGTCGATAGCCACTTTGGTTTTCATTGATTAATTTATAAACTTGCTGTAGTCTCAAGTAAGCAATCAGATCAATATTCTATGTCAAATTGCAATAAAATTATATTATATGTATTTGGCGACGGTGCCATAGTGTATTATATTTTGTATACCATTATGGATCTGATATGGACACATTCTCAAAACTTATGGGATTACCGACAATTAATTTCACGATTTACAAATATAACGTTCTTTTTATACTCTAACAAGCAAACGCATGTCTGTAGACATTGTATCGTCGGAACGGTAACTTTCTAAGGTAGACGAGAAATACTGAATAGGGGAAGGAGTTTGGTAATAATGTCAGGTCAACTAGACATGAATGATTAATTATGAAGACGTTTATCAGCGTGTATTTTACTGTAACATGACATTTCAAACAGTAGTCAAGGAAAAATAAACGACTGAGTTAACACACGAGTGCTCCGCGGGCTATATATTTAATTACTTATCTACTGACAACCAGTGGCGCAGCCTCGTGTACTGATGTGATAGAAGTATACCAAACTCCACCCCTCACCCCTTTGGCCAAGGCTTAAACCATAATACATATGTGTATGATATTTATGTACAATGCAACCTAAATTGTCTAATATGTTATCAACAGTTGTAAAGAAGGGCAATACCAACCGTTTACATCCAGTCACTCTTGGAACCCCTATCCCCCGGATCGATAATATAACATAACATTCATCTTAATAAAACGTGTTTGTTGATTCATGGTTATAATTGTTTGCAGGTTTTGTTTAAAAATCGAATAAAGACTTTTAGATCATTAAGCTTGACCAATACACTGACCGGTAATTAACTCCATTTCTTTAAATAATAAGTTGTTTAAAATAACTTAAATATTCGTCGTTAGAAAAGTGACTTTATAAAACGACTATGAAAAGAAACTCAGTCCATATTTATTACATGAGACAATGACTAAAAACTGAAACTAATAGACCGCTCTTGAATTTCGCTATTAAGAATGAGTCATGCAATTAATTTTTAATAATGTACAAGATAATGATTTGTTGAAGTGTGAGATACAAATACCTAAGTTAACGTGAAGCCGACATCAAAAAAGAAAATTTATTTGTAATATATTTCCTGCATTAATTTTAATGAAGGTGTAAGTGTGTTTTGTTTGTAAGTATTTATTTGAAGTGTTTCGTATTTCGAGTGTTTTTTCCTCTGTTCTGATCAAAATTTTCTTCAGCTCAGTTAATCTTAAAAAGCTTACCAAAAGCATAAGTTGTTGTTGTACTGAATAGTAAGGACAAACGCATTACTCACACTTTCCTATGTATTTCCTATGTGTTTCAATTTTATTTTTTTAGATTTTGACCTATGTTAACCACAAGTGGCTTTTAAGCTCTAACGAAGATAACAGGATCCTTTTTACTGAAAATGGTGGATCTACATGTCAAGATTTACTTTACGAAAATGTGCTTTGTTTATAGCGCTTTCACGTTGAAATCATTATTTACCTCAAATGACCTTTGACATCCACTGATTGCAATGGGGGTTTTGTAATGACCAAACGTGAGCCACGTATGAAGTTACTTTATTCAATTCTTGCATACCTTTTGGGCCCAACATATAACATGTGGATCTACATATGAAATATAAGATTCATCCAAACTTCACTTTCTGGGCTACTGTGTGTACAAACTTTTCAGATTTTGACCTGTATTGATCTCAAGTGTCATTGGCCTACACACAAAGCAGCAGGACACTTGTAAATTGTGAATTCTAATAGCAACTATGAAATTCTTTATTGCTTGTTTGAGAATGCATATAGTGGGAACTTGTTAAGGAACACCATGTCTTATTATATTTATTATATATTACGAAAGTCCATTGCATCCTGCAGCAATCACCTCGAAAGAGTTATGATGTGTGCATGTTCTGCCTATTTTCAATGATGAGATTTCCATCTGTTATTATAGGTAAATCAAAGAGGTGTTTTTTTTTTTTTAAATGACAGCTCCTTACTGAATTGTAAGTTTTGTTTACTGTTAAACCCTACAGCTACGTGTACTGAGACTCAGTGGTGCGAGAAGGGAAATGTTTCTAAGTATACACTTACACTTTCATTATTCTGTTAAGTTCCATCAGTTTGCAGCGTTGCAGTAATAAGCATTGAGCACTATGAGCAAATGTTGCACATTGTAAATGGTAAAAGAGACAAAATGAAGTCTGCCATTGAACAAACTGATATGAATACGTTACTCGTTCCAATATCGCGTTAAGCAATTACAGTCAAACGAAAGTAATCAGAAACCGCATACCATGACGATAGATAATGAATACGTAGTACGAATCAGCAGAATATATATAGTGTAGAATAACAATATTAGCAATAACAGTATACATTATAATGGAAAAAATTATACAGCAAAATAAATGGAATCAAACGACTTAAGACAATGTGTAAGTTTACTGGCGTGTACGTATTACTTTGATCATTCATTGAAACTGCTTTGTTCTGATTTTGTTTAAGTAAAAAAATCAGTAAATCAGATGCTACTGTTATAACTTTGATATACATGTTAGTTACAAGGTTTAGGATGTAAGGATGAATTGTGGGATTTGCATAAGGAATCCAACACATTTTTTGTTCCATGCGTGTATCTCTAATCATAGAAACGAAGAAAAACAAGTTAAAGGTGGACGATACCAACGTCGAAAGTGATATGTAAGGATATTTTGTAGAAAGCATAATAACCGTGCACTACCACATTCAGAACTGTAATGTTGGTGCAAAGATTTCATTTTTTTACATAAAAACTAAACTGACATGTCCTTGGTAGTACTCGTAAGCAGTACTTTATTCAAACTTAAGTCATATGTTGTTTTTTCTTTGCAAACGCGAACAAAATCGTGAGACAAATGAAATGTAATCTCCGAATACATCGTTTAACCGACACCAGCTCATAAATACAAAGTGCGAATCAAAGGTGCAGTCGGTTTGTGTATATTTCTATTTGATGTGAGAATCACAACAGTATTCATGAAATGAAAGCAAACTCACAAGTTTAAATTGGAAACATATACAGCCAAAATCATGGATTTTGATACAAAAATGGATTAATATAAATTTGAATATCGTCTCATGTGCAGTGCTTGAGTTAGGTTACAAACCAGACACTAATGTTATAATTGCAACACTCAATATCGTTCAAAATCTTGTTATTGAAGTAAGTCTGACAAAATAACATTATATTCCAGTCGTTAGGATGTATAAAGGGAACGATACGTCGGTTTTGGGTAGGAAAGTATTAAGTGAAGTCTTTGTTTGTATTCGACAGTATTCTATTTACAGCCTGGATATGAATATTTGTCAATGCTATTTTAAACAAAAATGAGGTTGTCGGTTATCATAAGTACTTACAATTCATTGTAAGGTATACACGTGAGAATATTATCATCAAATAATGTGTAAGGAGCAAACGATGCTTAAGTAGAATATTATGAGTTAGATAATAAGAATTTTGTCAGTGTTTTGAATGAAAGATAACGTTGTTTGTAGTTTTAGCTTAAAATCTCCGTTCAAAGAATAACAAGAAAAGTAAATGCGAAAATTACTGACGCAGACTTATTATTACTAATTGAAGTGTCTTCCTTCTCCTTTTTTCCGTTTATCTCATTTTTGAACTCAAACAATCTATTTCAAACTAACGAAAACCAACATTTGAAGATGGTATTTTTTTAAAAAAGGTAATATACCAAGACATGCTGAACACGATTGTCAATCACATTATGAATATTACTTTATGGAATATAGAAATACATTGTAAATAGAACCATAACATTCCTCTGAATTGTTAAGTGTAAAAACATTTCATTATGTTATCAACGACCGAAATAGATGGTAGTATATATTGCGGGGTTTAGGCCCAGCAGATATATACATAAATAACATTTTCACTGCAACCAAAGCAACAATAATATTAACTTTACAAATTGAAAACAATACCACCAGCATTGATGGATATTGTAAATATTGCAATGCCATAGTCATTTCGTTAATGAAAACTTAAAAATCCAATATTACGTGCTATTGATATAGTACGTGCAGTAGATAATGAATACAATTCATATTCCTTCATGGAAGGCAGCATTCTGTTAACTTCCCAGAACAGTAGGGAAATGGGCATTGCCACTTTGAAATTCGCCAACTTTTATTTGATCACAGGCACTTAAGTTGAAGAATTATATTTCCACGAGAAGAATGTTGCTTAAAAGTTAAAACAATTTCGACTGCAAATGGGTGTTTACATCATTTTTATTCATAAAGTTTACCTTTATACATATTACTTACCATAACAAGGTAAGGAGAACTATTAATGCTATTGCCGTGAAGATATATTAAACAAAAATATAAACCATTCATGAAAATTTGTGCTCACGATTTTTGATCATCTTACACCCAATATTATTTCTCAATGAAATTGCATTTATCATATTGTATTTATTATTCGAGCACGTCTGCTTAACATTTAACCTGGAAATCTTCCTATTGATATAGCTTGCCAAATCAAACAACAATACAACATACCACGGAGCACTATTTGACCGAAACAGATATTAGAAAGTAGTACAAACTTTCAAAGTAATCGAAACTATTGAGTAACTGTACGATTGTCATAACCTTTGCACGCGATTCTTTTACATCTTCTTTTGCATGTATAACAAATTTCACAATGCTAACGCCTGTTCTGTTGTAAAGTTACTTTCGCAATGTGAACGACAGTTGCATATTTTCGGTTTCATACTTATCATGTAGCTCACCCTGGATTGTGTGCACACCATACACTACGCCATGCATTTTGCAGTATTGTTTAATCAAGAAATATAACTATTACTTTAACGTTCACAGTTATCATGTTATATCAATAATACAGTAACATATTCACGTTTTCATAGGTGTTTGCTTAAAAATAAATTATTATAATCTATTCTATTCTATTAAAGTATCTTTGCTGTCCACACACTGCTAACGTTACTTTGAGTTTCTGTCAAAGAAGGCTTAGACAAAGTATATGGTGATCAGTTTATAAAAAAAGTTGTGTTTGATTCTCGTAACTCATATGTCTGCCTCTTTCGTATAATCAATATTTTGTTTAGTGTAATCGTAATACCACAGATTACAATGCATGTAACACCGATGTTAAAGTCCTGTTTTTGCAGTACAGTCATTACAAAATATGTAAAGTTTGTCATATATAAAACGTCTGATCTGGAGGTTGTAGCATCCAACAATTAGATAAAATATCCTTTACAAATTAAATGTTTTGTGTATTTTCATTCTGAAATACATTAGTGATGCATAAAGTTTACTTTCTTAGAACAACAGGAAGACATTTTATACAGTGACCGAAAATAACGCACAGTAGTTACGAACACTTATCAATATACTAAAAATCTCATCAGTTCTTGTATCTATTTGTATTTCATAAATTAGTATTCCTCGTAAATCAACGTTCATTCAAGTATCATTATTGTTCCATATTAAAGGAGTCCCGCTAATACGCTGTGTTACCTCAGCGAGATAACAGGCGTTTCATTTGCTGCATACATAGGTTTACACAAGGAATCTGATAATGATGGTCGTGTTTGATTTAGTCTCTCTATATTTCTGTTTTTAGCGTTTTAAAGATATGTTATAACGTATTAACGTTATACCGCTGTATCGATACATATTTCCAGTGACTGGTCTTTATCACTGCCGAAGTCAGAGAATAATCAAGTGTTGAATAAAGGAGAGAGTGTGAATCCGAGGATCGGTGAAAACGAAGCCCGTATAGAGGGTACTCCAAAGAGATAAAAAAAAGCTATTTCACAGGCAGTATATACTAATATAGTTCAGGTCTATAATTACACTTAGTAAAAAATGAGGGTGTATATGCCTCACTCTAGAGGATCCCCCCCCCCCCCCGATGAACTAAAAAATAACCGACTGGCGAAAAGAGGTAGGTGAATACTCCTATAAAATTGCGTACGTAACTCTCACTGATAAAATAACACAACCCATATCAACCACTAAGGAAGTGGCGATCTATTCTGGGCTTAAATAAATAAAAACATTCAACTTTTTATCATTCAGCGTAAGACTAAAGGCCACGATTTCAAGATAGTGTGCGTTAGTTTAAAATAGGAATGATTGCATGTCCGTTACTATCTACGAACCATATCAATTAGAAGTCGCTATGTCTAACGTCGTTCGTGAGATGACAGTCGTACTTTCAGAAGTAGTATTTGGTTTTTATATTGATGGGGCTACAAGTGGTTTGTTTGAATTAAAACATCCCTCCTCCCCACCCCTCTTCTTAAAATTACAAAGGCGTCACCGTATGCCTTATAAGATAATAAAGTCACATGTCACAACACTAATAACGTCACAACCTATTATAAAATGATTTTTGGATGACAAATGTGTTTTTATAATAGGTAAATTGTAACGAAATTGAATTAGAAACAAATATTAAACCCTAATCAGTTACCAAAAAAGCTCGAATAGCTATGGACGATTATGTGACTTTAATACATGCAACAAGTAGGTGTTAGAGAAGAGTAATACCATTTATTTACTTTGATTTGCTATGTCTTTCCAAATCGTTGCATTGTATTGCCATTAGTTACATGAATACCGTGGTATATCAATTAAATAAACGAAGCTTAAGTCAGTGAGATAATAGCTCCTAATATTCACATTCAGTATGTCGTTCGTTTTGTGTTTTGTTATTCTAAATAACCGCAAAATCATTTTTCTTCGGATTTCAAACCTGGCAAGTGATGTAACAGTATGAAACATGTGAATACATATGCTTAGGCTAGTCAGTCCACAGTGTAGTTCCTCTGCATTAGTCGATGTACTTCCAGACTAGATATAGACCTATCCCTAGTATGAGTTGGTTATTCATGTCATCCATAGCATATCATTTTTTTTTTGGGGGGGGGGGGTTAGTATTAGCTTGCATAAGTACAAATGGTGAAGCAGGTCAGTCATCAGTTGTTAGCCAAACTCATAAAACAAGTACTTTATCAATAAATTGACATAAAAGTAGAAGGAACATCTAAAAGGAGCTTTTTTAGTACTTCCTCTTTAATAGTGGGTATTTTTTAACTGGAAATGTATATTTTATGTCTAGATGGCTTGCACTATATTTGGTGTATTCTTTCTTTAAAACAAATGACTACCAGATAGAAGCCCGATAGTAAGAGTATTTTTAATTTTCAGGGTGATATATTAGTTTTTCGTTTGAGAAAATATGACCTGTTATTTTTTCAGAATTATTATAAATGCAAAGTTTCTCCCAATTGGTTATCAACAGGTATAAAAAAAAACTGTTTGTAACTAAATAATAAATGTACTATATTGAAATCCTTAGTATGACAAGTTTGGGTTTCAGAGCATTTTGGTTATCTTTTTTACTCTATTTTAGATTCGTCAATCGCTGATGCTGTTTAAATGCTGTTTCCGTTTCTTTATGCCTATTCACAGACATTGACAATAGACATTGACAATGTATTGTATGAGCAGTTCCGGCGCCAATCGAAGCGGCATGTGAGCATTACCCCAAATCACGTAGTCGGTTTAAATTGCCACGGGGTTACAAGAAAAGTATCAAAAACTACCAGTTGGATATCAATAGCAATGTCAAATGTAAGTATAATTCTACTTTCTGGCGCTCCGAAATCGCTTCAAAGGTAAAAAAGAACTATTTAAAATTGCTACAACTTCTGGGGGCCTTGTAATCTCATTCGATAACAGCGCACATACGTAATTATAAAGCAAGTTGTTTAAAACCTCAGTTTCCTACTTTATGACTGCAATCGGTCGCAAAAGCTAAATCGGTCTCAATATAAATCAAAATCCCTCTTGGGATACTATATTATACTATTTTATCATAGTCCTAACACAATTTTGATATTTCATAGAGACATTTCAAATAAAATCGACGTTGGGTGGGGGAAGAGGGTTGACGTGTTTCCTAGTGCTCATAATTGTATCGTGTTGTAAAGGTTATACAGGTGCGTTTTATCACTTCCAATGTGTTTACCCATAGAACTGTGCTTGACCCGCTTGCCCGTCTATCGCTTTATTGTAATTTCTTGCGCGGCCACCTCGCATAGGCAAATATTTGCCACGTATGTTGTCCGTAAGCTTATTGTGTTTAGCATGTTTGCTTTATATGAATAGAGCAGCGATATAATGGGCTAACACATCACCCATTCTTATAACCCCTTACATACGAATGAGGAAAGTCTTCTTTATGCCAAACAACATGTAAGTATGCTATTAAATGTAAGACATCAATGTATGCTCATGAATACGTGCAGCAAGTGCGTTTTAGATAAGCGTACAATTTTACAAATGACCGTATGTTTAAGCATCTGTATCAACACGTGATGAAAACTTGGTCAAAGGTCAGGTTTGACATGATTCATTGTTTTCAATACATTCAATACATACGGTAATATTTCAGTTACGTGAACAAAGACAACTTCCTTTTCTGTGCAATTATAGTTTCTGAAACCTAAATAAATGTATGGCTTTAGAAAAACTGGCTGTAAAGTGATCACCACAAACCCGGGTCTGAATAGCTCAGTCCGTGAAGCGCTTGACTTGTGACAAAGAGGTCACGGGCTCGATCCAGTTGTTTAAATTTCTCATCCATTTTTGTTTGTTTATTTGCTTGTTTAATCTAACTTCTTATTCCTTTAAGCGTATATTGATTATGATAGTGTTTGGATTCTTTTTCTATGAAGGAAAGTGAGTTTATTATAGTTCTCTCAATGCTTTTGTCAATAAAACGAACCCAGAAATGACAGAGTTCAAGTAATGCTGTTGATGAAAAATGACGAAAACATTTGCCGGAAAAGTGAGAGGTAACATTGCTGGAATAAGCTTCACGTGAGGTGCCGATCAATGCAGGTAACACAATGCAAATATACAGCTATTTTAATATTCATAACGTCAATGCTGTTCACACTTCACACTTCAACCCCAAAACCAAGGAGGAGATGATAATTTACTTTCTTTTCTCTGAATTAATGGACTAAAAGATTATCAGTCGAAAGCAACAAAGGTTCAGATCACGATCTGATATTTTAAGAGAACTCTAGATTATAAAGATGAAACCTGCTTAGATTTCCTATTCAGATGAAATACATGATCATGTGCATATAGTAATGAATAGCAGCTCAAAGAGCCACTTCTTAGTGAAGTTTAAGGCTCATCGTCTAGGAAATAAATAATGAGGTTTAAAACCTAGATGTCTTGAGTTAATTATATAGGAGCTGATGGTTAACCTCAATTCAATTTTTCTTTCATTTACTGTCTGTTGCATATTGTATCTTCTTTGTTTCAATTTTTAGTCATCCTCGACGGACATGTGGCTTTACGTAATCCGGATAACGACTATTAGGTAATGAGTAAAGAGACCTAACGTTCATTTTTACAAGTAAAGACACTGGTGCGATTACAATGTCATCTGTAATCCTGGAGGTATGTAATCAAATACGATAACCATTTCAAGTGCAAGTTGAGGAATCTGTATATTTCGAAAAAAGAATGTCGGATGACCCCTGATGGGGCCGGCCTCAATGACCCCACAGTAGGACCTCTGTGATATGATATAATTTATTTGCATCTGGCCCTCCAATGGTAAAGATTAAAGTCACTTCTTAAATCGATCAGGTTAATTTTTGGTCTAAACTTATTTACTATCACAATGTTGCCTTAAGAGCTACACAAATGGACACAATTCTGACTAAATTATTACCCATAATTTAAAGTTTATTGTATATGTTAATGAAGGGTGTGGGGTTAGAGGGGCGGGGGCGCGGTGCTACATAACCGTCTGCTCCATGCACCCCACTGCAATCCCCTCATACGTGCATAACATCCGTCATTCACCTCTGGTATTTCACAGATGTTTAGCTCCTAATTTTTTCAGGGGAAATTTGAATTTCTTTCCCCACCACCTTTGAAATCCTGTGCACGCCACTGTTTTGAATGTTAATTTTAATTGTTGGCACAAACACTGCGTTTGCTAAAAGTTAAGACTCATAGCATTACATTATCATATTACACACGTTACCCTACTCGCTCACGTAGGTTGTTTCTTTACTGTCTGTCAACCAGGTTGCACAATTTGTTTCCTCATTTCGATATGTCCAAATTTTCATTATTGGCGTGGTTTACTGTCAACGTTACGGCGAATGCCCTGATCGCGGGTGTACATAAGTATTACGTGTACTAATACACTATCAAACCCAATGTCACCTAGTATACCGTTGTTAAATGCATACAATATACATCGTAGCTACTTGTGGCGGACGTACAACACTGAAAAGTGGCACGTTTTTGTAGCGACGTAACCATGGGCTTTTTGATCGATTTTCCGGTGACGCCACTGTACATGGGTTTCTTACACAATTGTTGACATTAGAATGAATCATTAGGTATCTTCAAATCCCATTAGATGCGCACTGAAAGGAACAAACCAAATCACGATTTGACAATTGTTATTGTTTTCATAGTAGTCTAACTCGGGCTTACGACCGTACACATTCGTTCCCGTAATGACACTGTAGGCTAGTGTCGGCTACCTAGACTAGTCTAGTTAGGTTTGACTGACTCGGAACACTTGCGTTCTTTAACTTGTTTAATAACATTATTTTAAAAGTTGATAGCACAGTCTCGAAGACAACTGTGACTACATTCATTCATCCTTCTTATTGAACTCTTCTAATTGGGTGGTATTTTAACAAAATATATTGTTTAAGTCTGCAGTAATTAAAATTGTTGATGGTTTGAAGTATTTTTATTTCAATAAAACAATCATCAAACAGTCGATTGAACCACATCCCCACCCCACCCCCCCCTTCGCTACGCGCCTGCTCTTCAGCTTGCTTTGCATTTTCACCAAAACATTTATCTCAAATAGTACTAATATGTCAGTTACTTGCTTGTATTTGCAGTATACATGATTAAGCCCTTAGTGTCAGTAGCTAGCGTATTTCATATATACATTATATCGACACATATATGTAGTCTCTAAGAGAATAGTCAGAAAGTCACATTCATATCGCCTTACCTAAAGCCATCTACAACACAAATATGTGATGCACACTAAAAACCAATTTGATTTCCCACACTTTACCATGTAAAACGAAACGATGTAACAATTAAAACCAGGATATGATCCTGTTTTCTCCATTTCAACACTTACACTTTTGAGTTAGAATAAGAAGTATATTAGTTATTGTGTTCAAATTATTCTACCTCTCTGAATTGTATAGGGCGATAGCGATATACACAGTATATATTCACTTTCGCTCGCTGTTTAATATTTTCAAAGGAATTTAATTGTTAAAGCTATTTATATCCTCTTGATTTATTTTTCTTCAACATCTGGTCATTTAACTCAAAACACTGCAATTAAAGCTGAAAATGCAATAACAGATTACCGTGTCATAGTCAGGAACATAAAAATCACGATTTGACAACTGTTTCTTACAACGACCGTACACATATGTACCTGTAATGACACTGTAGGCTAGTGTCGGCTACTTAGACAAGCATAGTCTGACTGACTCGGAACATTTGCGTTCATTAACTTGTTAACTAACCTCGATTTAAAACTTGATAGCAACCATTACCTTCAGTCTCGAAAGACAACATTGACTGAGCACTATACTCATTCATCTTTCTGATTTAACTCTGTCAGTTTACATAGGCGTAGGAGCCTAATTTGATTTGGGGGGGGGGGGGGCTGTAACGACTTGCCCGAAAAATATAACCAAAATTTTTCGCGCACTCCGCGCGCGTTCAACGTGTTAATACGTTTTAATGTGCATATCATTTAGGCATTCATGGGTTATTACATCACATGCCACTAGCCCACACCTGTCAACCTGTTTTACCCTAAAGAGGGAGAATAACATTTTTCAGGGCCAAAAAATAGAGAGAACAAGGGGAAAATAGGGAGGTTGGTTATTTTCAACTGAAATGATATAAATACTCCTAAATAAGTATAGTCTACCTATGCAATACAGTGAGAGAATCATCCAATCAGTGTTTCTTGTTGTAGTTTACAGCAGCTCGCTTCGCTTTCTACAGGTTTTTTTTTAGTAGGCTTCCATTCGAAACAGGGAACAGTGGACTCTGGGTACTGTGACTTCATGGCTAGTATGATAGATAGAGTCCCATCAAGCTTGAGACTTGACCGACTGTCTGTCTTGTTCTTGCGAACTACACTGAATAGCCTTTACTGTTCAGCGTTACTGTGGGGAATTACTAAGCATAGGACTAATTGTTGGCTATTTTCAGAAATGTCGCAAGTGATGAAACATTAAAAAACCGGGAGAATAGAATATGAAACCGGGAGGCCGGGAGATTCGGGTAAAAACCGGGAGTCTCCCGGTTAAACCGGGAGAGTTGACGGGTCTGCTAGCCGATGAATTTTTTGGATTGGTACGGCAGATCAGAGTGTGGCCATCTATCATAATAATCGGGGGGGGGGGGTCGTTTGGTAGGTCAACTCACGCTACACGCTACCATGGTTAGCGCGTAGCGTAATGGAGAAAATTTTGAAAAAAATGCCTCCCAGATTGCAGGAAATGGCACTTGTTTTTGTACCCGATTAATCTTTTTTTTTTGCGCCGTGAATATTGGTCCGGCGTTCGCCAGACCTGCCGTACCGGCTCCGACGCCCCTGTATTACCCTTCCATATTTGGTTTTAATTATTGGGGAAGTTACAATAATAACGATAATAATAATATCAGTTCAACCATTGAAAAAACATTGCAAATTATTCTTCTTTCAGTACAGTAGGTGCCCGAAAAATTCTCAGCATATTGCCCGAATTTTCCCCCAAAAAATTGAAAAACACACTGCAAATTTTTCTTCTTTCAGTAGGCGCCTAAAAAATTCTCAGCATATTGCCCGAATTTTCACCCAAAAAATTGATAAACACACTGCAAATTTTTCTTCTTTCAGTAGGTGCCCGAAAAATTCTCAGCATATTGCCAGAAATTTCACAAAAATTTCGGTTGGGGGGCTGCAGCCCCCCCCCCAACCCCCGCCCCCGGCTCCTACGCCTATGTCAGTTTATTAGGAGCAGGGACACTCACTCGACTCGCAGGTTTATATGCCTTGTACGTGCAGTATGCGTACGTATGTACACACAGTTCGTACTTCGCGCGTGCAGCTGACCGCGTACCGTGTATATAAGTATGTATGTGACGTAACACACACGTTCCGCCTACTATGAAACATTTGACATATCGCAGTGGAAACAAATAAGCGACCCGGTTATTCAACAACATCCTGGAAAACACATGATTTATAAAGCTTCCCCTTTCTTGAACTTTTCACGTTATGATTACAGTGTGCCCTTACTCAAATTCCATATCTGGTTTGATATCTGGCTATATCTGGATATATAAAGTTTGATATGGCCATATAAAGCCAGATATATCTTGATATA
>KN886342.1:84865-122386 GCA_000934455.1 Apostichopus parvimensis
CTATATATGGGCCAGATATGGATTTGCCATATATGGGCCAGATATGGAATTTGCCATATGTGGTCCAGATATGGATTTGCCATATATGGACCATATCTGGTCCAGATAAAAAGTGACCCATATAAAGTTTTATCTGAGGCAGATATGGCCTTTATCTTATATCAAGTTATATCTGCCCAATTCTTGTTATGGCCAGATATAAATTCCATATATGGCACAGATATGGGCCAGATACAAATTGCCATATCTGGGCCATATATGGATTTTGAGTAAGGGTGAGCTTATACTCTGAAGATTTGTTTCCTATTTTGCTTCTTGTTTCGCAAAATGAGTACTTGTTTTTTTACTAACTAGTAAACTTGGAACATTTTAGGCATTCGTAACTTTATCAGCCGCAAAACCAAAGTTTGAGAATTGTACGTGATTGATCAGTGATCTCCTACTATTTGTTACATCACGAGGTAAAAAAATAGCAAAGAATTGTTAAGTGACGTCATCTAAAAGTATGCACACGAGTTTAAGCTTGTTTTAGATGATTTATATGGGATAATTAATCGGTATCCGTGCATTACTGAGTACACGTGACTGTACACGTTAATATAACGTCGCTTTATTAGAATTACACTGATAGTTATAGTCCATGCTAAGACATGATGTATGAGTCACACAATATTTTAGAAAAGTAACATGGAAGTAATTATGTTCTTATCTTTTCAAGTTTTCCTTATCCTTAACATGGCCTATGCTGCAATTCCTGCTGGTGTATTGAATTAGGCTACCAAATCGGTTAATTGGTCTGTATTGTTTAATGTTTGTCACACTGAGAAAGACAGCACAATTGATTGGAAATGTCAAGACATTGTTCTATTTTTGGAAGGTCTATTAATGCGTAGTGCATCTAGCGAGAGTTTGCACTTTGTTCAAAATTGGTCATTAAACATGCATCCGATCTCGTTGCTCTATATTGGAAAGAACGGATGCATCAATAACAATGATACTACTCTAACGTATTTATTAGATGTAGAAGGTTTTAAGTAGTTTGTGTTGTCATGTTTGTCACAAAGCCATCACAGATGTATCATTCCAAGCTCGTTTTTCACGTCTTTTTTTCTTCTTTCTTGAAGGAGAGGAGATGGGACCGATTGGGAGTTGCTGGTTTAAGAGACGATTTGTCTAAGTTAAATCGTGTGCACTATACATAATAAGTTATTTATTCTCCGATCAACCAGATATAATATATCGCCAAACGAGAATAACATATTTCTTAATATCCAATCATTCCTTTGTTTCGTGTAATAAATAAACATTATAATTAGTGGCTACTTATATTTCCTTAAAATATTGTCTTTCTTTGTAATTTTCACCATCAGTTCCATCGACGGTATCTATGACTGCAGACGGGCATTCATAACATGATATTAGAGATACGCTTTCCATTCCTTACAATAATACTACATCCGTATCATGTAACGCTAATGGTAGCAGATCTGCAGTGAATGCATATTACGATGGGTAACGAAGGACTATCACGATCAGAAAGTAACAATACAACCAACGCAATGCACCATATTGCCACAAGGATACGATTTGCACTGCAAACAGCTGAAGAAATTGAAAAGTTTCGTGTCATAGTCGTGGTTTAAGCCACTACTCACAACAACGATTGGATGTGAGCTACTCAACTTATGGTAAGAAAATACTACCAATAACACTACCAATAACTAGTTTCGATACGTTTAAACTTTGAATGGGCTTTTTTGAATGAAATAATTAATAACTTAAAAACCGGTTTATTTTGTAACTAGGTTTCAGCTATTATGTAGTTATAATATACGTTATCAGTGGCGGATCCAGGATTTCGCCGAAGGGGGGGGGCCAGATGGGAAATGCCTAATCGTCGTCCTGGGGGAGGGGTCTAAGGGGAGTGGGTGCCCCCCTCCCCTTTGGAAAATTTCACAAAATATGGAGGTCCTTGGTGCAATCTGGTGCTACTTTTCGTGAAAGTTTGGAGTAGAATTTATTTCCAATAAATTATGTATTCATGGTTTGCCGGGCATATATTTGCAATTTCGAGCTAGTTGCGAGTCGTTTCCCTCTCTGCTAGCTTCGTGCTTACTGGATCCGGACCAGGTGGCGTCGTGCGAAAATAATTTTTTTGGGGGGGCCCGTGAGCAGGTGATGACTATCTAAGCGGAGCACCACCACGGGTTGGCGCGCAGCGTACAAGAAAAATTTTCGTCTGGCAGACCCCTCAGATTGCAGGAAACGGCACTTCCCGTGCTTTATGGCAGTAAGCAACACCCCTAAAATTGATCAAAATTTCCGGCAATTTTTTATTTTGGGAAATATTCTCGAAGGAAGTGATCGCCATTTATTCCTCAGTTTACCAATCCCTAGTCTCCCAGAAGCGCCCAAAATTTAAGAAATCGAAACATTTTTGTGTTGGCTGATTCATGATCGCCGCCCATGCCCGTGAGAAGTGGTGACTGGGTAAAGAAAAGCTATGCCGTTATTATTATTCATTTTTTTCAAAACTACCTATCAGATCATGAGGAAAATTTATCCTGGTGGACCTATTAGCGAACTGATTGCATAGCTTAAGAAGAAGTTCACATGGAGTCCCATAATCTCTGTTCACTACATTTATCTTAACTTTCCGAACTTTGTTACAGGCTTAGAAAACAATTAAAAAATTTGCCATTTTTTCATGGAAAATTGACTGATTTTGGCAAAGGTAACGGGTTGCACTTACTCTGGGACTACGTATATATAATATTGTTCAACGATGGCAGCGTTGATGGCACATTTGGTTCATTAGTTATCAACCAGTAATTATTTAACTGTTTCGATTGACTGAATACCAACAGTTTACAACCATTGACCAAGCAGTCAACAGAAGCCCTACAAGAAATTCAGTTGCTGACACTGTGACACCTTTGACAAAATTGGGGGGGCTGTGCCCCCCCCCCCCCCCCGGGCCCCAATGGGCACGACGCCACTGATCCGGACTGCCGCGAACGTACGTTAAAAGTGCATCGTGCTCAGTGCTTCCACACTCAAAATTTGTTTTTCCCGAAATGGAATCCAAAATTTCCCGAATCGGCTCGGTATTTCCTGAAATTTCCAAAGTGCCGTACTGCTCACCCTACCCAACACCTACATTTTTGTATACAAATAATTTTCACACTTCGAGACTCCATATGATTTTTTTCATCACGCATGGGGCCCTTTCTCTCGAACGCGGTAAAAAAAAATCAGGATTTTCAAAAAGGGGGGGCCCGGGCCCCCCTTGATCCGCCCCTGATTATTATAAAATCGATGGGGTTGTTGAAAGGAAGAGCAAATGAGGAAGCTGGATAAAGGCTTTTACCCAAACTGCAAGTAAGGGACCCTAAATCAGGATATCGTGCTCTAAGTTATTTCTGACATTACGTGAATAATAAACTAAGAACAAATATGAACAATCGCTTCTCATGTTTTATTGTTGCTAGGATCATGTGTAGAGGAATCGTGATACACACCTGACGATGACCACACAATCACAGTCTTGATTCAAGGGGATTGGGGTTGAGAGCGGATCAGTGTGTTTGTTGTTTGGTGCCCATGGTTTTTACTGGATGAGAAAGAAAATCAAAATATTTTGTAAATCCATGGACAACGAATATGTCATATAATGTTCAATGGGAGATAGAGGTCGATGATAAGAGGGGGGGGGGGGCCGATGATAAGGGGTATTAACTACTAACGGGAATGTAATGGAAAGTCACGTCAAGAATATGTGCGCTGCATGCGCGCGGGGGGGGCAACCGCCATAAAGAATGTAATGAACGGTAACCTCAAAAATATGCGCGTACGCCCGTAGTTGCAGTGTCTCTCTGAGTGGCCATATATGTTTATGCACATATACTTTTTTTCAATATGTGATATAACCGGATTATTATTTATTTGGGTGTTTTTTTCACCAATCATTGGTAAAATTTTTGTACTAAAAAAGGAAAATTTTAGTGCAAGAATGTAGTTAAAATATGGAAATAATAGCACCATGTTGCATCTAAGCTTTTTTCAAGAAAATAAATTCAAAAGCGGGACACCCCTTCCCTTGTACCCCTCCCCATGACGACGATCCACCGCTACGTGCCTGGAAATGGGGACGCTGAAAAACTGGCTACGCCCTGGAATAATGTGAAAGGATTACATACCTATACCAAAGTTTTGTAAATTTTCATCACGCTGGCTGTGTCTTGGGGTGGCAAATATTTGAGTGGTTTTGCATGTGACGTGACCAAGTTAACGCTTCTTATTGGTTAACGTCCGTGACGTGTAACAAGCTCAATGTCTAATAATTTTCCCCTGCCCGAGGAAACATTCTCCACCAAATGCAATTAAATGGAAAACCATTTTAGTTGGAAAAGTTTGATTTGCCCGGTTCGTGAGGTCATACTTCCGTTTTTTTTTTATAGAGTAAGTGCGTTCTGTCATCACGTTTAATTCTAGATACACAATTTTGGATTATTCCTGTATCATGTTACCAGACAGTTGACGCATCATCGTGTACCAATTCCCTACCTCATTAAAATATTCAACCCTCATGCAAATTTTCAACCCTCAATCAAATATTAACCCTTATCGTAAAACACTACTGGATGACATCACGGAGGATATTAATTCCAGCCCAATAAAGTAAATTTATTGGTTGATTTCTATCATGGCACATCCTTTTTAATGTCAAGACACATTGTGTGAAACACAAACTGTTTAAATTGTCTGATATACATGTGAATGAGAACGGTTATTGCTTTCCACCTACTTGGTGATATTTATCATACGGTTGGGTATAAGTCTGCAGTTTAGACGTTTTGATGGTTCTAAGTTGGTTTTTATTTCCACTAAAATCACAGTTCTTTCTTCTGCGATACAATCTTTTTGTGTAAAATACCAACTACGATTAGAATAGAAGTTCATTTGAGAAACATGGTAATATATTAAAAGCTCCATGGGATAGAATAGTTCTGTTCTTTTTTGCCCTTAAACATCGTTGCTAAATGATACAGGTTTCTTTTTCTATTGAAGGAGTACAAATATAGCGTATGTCTCAAACATTTGTAGAAGAGAATAATCAAGATATTAAATAGTATATCCTCTTTGAAATGAACTAATATGCCTACTACTAGGTAACGTTACAATTCCGAGCTATCGTCTTGAATGGCTGTCTAATCAGTATTTATACTTCTTTTACCTTTTTAATATGTATATCGTTGGCATCATCTTTAGGAAGGCGGTACGTTACCATATATATATGGTATTCATCTCTTTATTTCAGTCTGGGTATTATAATACGCATCTGTTGTGTGTTAGTTAAATATAGTAATGACGGACCGAGGAAATCACGTTATCAGTGTTCCATTACTTAGTTCTTTATTACAACATAGTTTCATACATGTAGTGTACATATGAAGATATAAAATCAATGCTACTACTTATTACCGATCTCATGTTAGTTAGGTCTAGGTTCATGATGCTCCTTGTCTATATTCTCAACTGTTTTTTTCTTACTCGCAGTTCTTCTGGAATCAGTGGGCTCAACGCTGCGTAGTGACAACACTAATATGCATGATGATGATACTTTCTTCGGCTTGCTTTCACGGACAATATATATCTGAAATAGTACACGTATGTTATTAACGTACTTTACCTAGTATACCTTTTTAAGCCCTTAGTGCCAGTAGCTAGCGTATTTAAAGTATACCTTCTATAGACACAGATATTTAATTTCTAAGGGAATAATCAGGAAGTTAAATCCATATCGCCTTACCTATACAGCCATTTACAACACCCAGATATGCCGTATGTTTGAAACCAATTTGATTTTCTACGCTTTAAAAATGTAAAAAGAAACCATGTAACAATTAAAACCAGGATATGATCCTGTTTTCTCCATTTCATCACTCATTCTTTTGAGTTAAAATAAGGAAGTGAATTCAATTTGGTTCTTGTGTTCAACGTATGCTACCTTTCTGGATTTTGTAGGGCGATAGCGAAGTACGTAGTATAAATTCACTTTCGCTCAGTGTTTAATATTCTCAAAGTGATTCATTTTTATGTTATTTTTCTTTTTCTCTGAACCCAAAACACGGCCAAAATGAAAGCTGAAAATGTATTAACAGACTTCCGTGTCATAGTCAGGCTTTCTGTTTCACAATGATACAGTAGTATCTTGCCTTTCGGTAAATGTTTATCTAACTCGAGGTTCATCTGCTATCTATTGTAACGATAATATACAGTATAATATTCTGTGGCACCCAAATATTCCCTGCTGAGGATTTCTGTTGAAAACAAATGCGGCTTGGATGGTTGTGTGTAAGTACCGACGAGCCTTGAATCTGTTATTTCATGCAAAGAATATAACACATAGTTAAACGAGTGGAGAACGAGCGCTGAGAAGATTTTGTAATATATTACTACAGCCAGCCACGGTACAGACAAAATATCGGCATAAAGCTTTTAACGATAGATAGAGAAACATGCACTTAAACGAAAATGGTTGCAAAGGAGGTCTTGATACCGAAGTAGATTTCTATAACTATACAAACTTAAGTGCATAAAGACGAACACTAAACATACAAAGACGACCATAATGGTCGGAGCCAGGGCTAATACCGAAACAAACGATTCAGAACGGGGTGAAGACTGATTTGCAAGTCTCGATGCATGATTCAACTAAGCTGGTGATTAGACGTCACGTTACGTGACCTGTATCCTACATAAATAGAGGGCGACATATATAATGACCAACGACAGCACAATATATAATGGAATATTTCATCCGCCGCTATAATAGTTTTTTGTAGAGTCCGACATGACACAGTGCACTATTATGTGAAATGTTAATAAGTAAAAGTTCACCAAAGGATTCACAAAAGAGAAACAATGAACATAAGAATGCATTTACCAATAATTTCAGAATTTTAATTAATCTCTAGTTAATGTATAATTCAAGATCATGCTTTACCATGGTGTTTAGCCTTTTATAATGTGGTTATTTTCATTCCTATACTTCCTACAGTAAAACACTATGCACATCCTATAGCAAAATCCTGACTACTAAGGTGTTACAAAACAAAAGTAAATATGCAGTGTCTGGTGAACATGAATATGTGAAATGGAGGATGAAAAGCAAGAAATGAAGATGTAGCGGGCCTTTTACAGCGGTATAGAATGAGCAAGTGAGACATAAGTAGATTAATGAGGTAAGTTTCTCATATGATTATCTTAAAAAATTAAGGAGTTGCATTGGTTGTAAAGGAAAGCCACAAACCGGAAAGAAACAAACAATAGATATAAATTCAAAGGTAGTACTTTAACCAAAGATACAACGCTTTCATGACTGAAAACTTAATCTAAGTTTGTTATTTCGGTGAACGACCTTTAGTGCTGTACGTAGGTTCGTGTTTCATATGTACTTGGTTTTACATATGCCTTTAGGTTGTTTAGCACTGGAGTACTGTGTGCCGGCGCTGAGGCTTTGTGCCCCTTGTTCGATTTTTTCTCAATTTGCCTTTGGGTCTGCGTCTGTTCTACCCACAGGCACAGTTTTGAAGGACCACGCCCTTCTTCGGTGGAGCTCTGAGGCCTTCTTTCCAACGGTTTCAGAGGTCGTGACTCTAACGTTTGGCCTATTCTCTTCCTCATCCGGACCCGGGTTCCGGTTTGGTCCAGAAGTGACACTAGGGTTAACCTCTAGTAAGGCCTCCACTTGAGTCTCTTGGCCTCTCCTCTCAGTCTCAAAAAATGTTCACGGTGGTTGTTGGCCCTTAACTCCTGAACGAAAGCTCCTAGAGGTGTAGTTGTTGAATTGCTCTACTTTTCGACTGTGCTGCTACATCCACTGAGGTAACATAGGAATTCTTCCAAGGCACGAATTGCAGGTCTTGTCCCGCTGCTACTCCGCCTCAGTAGAGGGGCTTTGTTTTTCGGAGTGGGTAGTGTCCATACGGAAGGTAATCTTACTTGCCCGCTGGAATGTCTGGATTCGATCGTTCTTCACCTTTTTCTCCTTCTTTTCGCCTCTACCGGTTGCATGCTTGCTAATGCTAGCGATAGGAGTATTTAGTAGGGAGACTCTCACGTCGTCGGCCACGTTAGCCGACCCGTCGCGGAGTTCCCCCATGTCGATGGTGGCCCAGGCGGGCTTGATTTCACGGAGGCCACTTGTGTCGGCACACACGGGTCCCGCGTCCTCCTCTTCTGAGTCCTCGTCTATCGAACGGGAGTCGGAAACGCTCCTAGCGTCACCACTCTTCAGTACGGCCACAGGATCCGTCGGTGGTTTACCTCCTCATGGGCTTGAAGGAGTCGGTCAATGTCCTTCGCCAGGGCCCTAAGTGGGACTCTGGTCGTTTGCAGTTAGTAACTCTCCCGCCGCCATAAGGACCTTGCTACAGCACCATTTGCTGCTTCTCCGATCCTGAACCGGAAGTTGTCCATCCCAAGGACTCGCTTTCGGACATGGGTATCGTTTGCGCTTACAGAAATAACGACAGAAATAACTTCTTCCGGAGTCCAGTTAGAAGTGGTTTAAGTCCCGTCGGACGATGACCGCTTTACCTCTCCTGGCCCGGACGTCGAGCCGTCTAGGGACATCTTCTTGGAGGAGGGCTACGGACGTTAGTCTGTTAGCTCCATGTTACTTCTAGTGTGGCTCACTTACCGTCGTAGCTCAGCCCGCCAGGTGCTCTTGGCTCAGGATTCAGGCTCCGGGGGACGAGGCACGACCTCAGCCTCCCCCTTCCCTACACGTAGACGGAGAGTCTTGGGATCGATTTACCCGATTAGCGGAAAGAGCTTGGTCAGCGTATCCGCGTGCCCTCGGCAAGCTGATACGATTGAGACAAGAACAATACCACACCATTGTCCGGTACCCCAGAAGGCGTGGGATCGCCTGATCCTACGGGACAAGCTTGTATTTCTAGTGCGAAGTAGGGCTCTGCTCCGGCTTGTCGTTTAGTTCCCCCATTGACCCAAGGGTCCAAGGAGGACATCAGGAACTTTGATCGTACGGCCCAGTTTTGCCTTAAGATTTCGGCACTTCAGCTCATTATCTCGGTGTGGCTCCTGCGAGCCCTTACAATCTGAGATCCCTCTATAGTCCAACTAGAGCACATGGCACTGGCCCTTATTGTGCGCCATTCGAGGGACCAGTTTTTCGTGTGACGATTCGAACGGCTTCTCTACGTCAGCGAAACGTCTTTTCTCTGTTGCGATTGTCGGACATCGCCCGGCGCTCGTATGGGTGGCCCACTTTCCGAAATAGACATTTTTGGAGGCTCGTTTCAGTCGGTCGTTCAGCAGGACGTAGTGAGACCACGGAACCTACTCCTCACATGACACCTCGCGGCAGAGCCCTGAAACCATCTACGAGCGGTCGAGGCGCTCGTTTGCGCTTTCCAAGTCGCCGTAGGGGCGCTCGATGCCAACGACCAAAGAATACACCGCAGGGCTGGTCAGCCTGGTAAGCGCAATGCCAAAACCCGACTCCTTCTAGTACCGACGGAGACCGGGGAGGGATCATTCCTTTCGCAAATGACTAATCGCAGGACCCAGACCTCCTTGTGCTGGCCCCCTCCTAGGGGGAAAATCCGAGCGTTTGTCGACCTTCTCATAACTCCGGAGAAGGACGGCCGTTGGAGACCCTAATTCTCAATACACAGCCGCTGAACAACTGTATCCGCCCTTCGCGGTTCCGTGCAGGTTCTGTGGGCCTGATAAGTTGGATTTTAGGACGCATATCTTCATGACCCGGTCTTCGTTGATCAGAACCCGCGCTTAACCTTACGTTACAACGGGGCTTCCTTACCGATTCTAGGCCCTTCCATTCGGCATGTCCACGGCTTCCCGAACCTTCACCAGATTAGTTCGAACAGTAGCAGTCTTCTTGAGGTGACTAGAAGCCCTGATTTTGGTCTATTTAGACGATTTGTTGATTGTGGCGGAGTAACGAAAAGACCTTGTTTACAACACCAAGGTCTTGAATGTGACTTTAATATTAAGGTGGTTGATTAACAAAGCGTAATCTTTTTGGGTACTGTCACAGCAAGTGACATACCTGGAAGCGAAAATAGACTACTGCCGGGTCAATTCTTTCCGACCCATGCTAATGTGCATGCAGTTTGAAAAGTCGGTCCATCCTACGCCGTCTACGCAACATGCCCGCGCGTGACTGGTTTTGTTGGGATATCTGACAAGCGTGGTGGACCTAGTATCTCTTTGCCGCTTATTTATGCGGCCGCTCCAGTTTCAACTCCTTCCATTTTTACGTCCGTCGTATGAAGGCGAGCGTTTGGTTCTTAGCAAGGAACCTGGGGTCCGGAACCAGGAGCACGCCCTGGCTGTCAGAGCGGATGTGTCCTTCCACCGTGGACAATGCGTGCAGGAATCCTCCTCCTCCTGGCAGAGGTAGTGGTCACCAAGAATAGTGTCTTGATGGTGAGATCCTTGAGAAGGGATGTTCCCATTGGTTCAAAAGGCGGGTGGGCTAGGTGATGGTGCAAGCCGTTGATACATCAAGCTGGTTGGAGTTTACGACGTGTGGGCCTGCGGTTGGCAATACCCAAGAGAAGGGCCGATAGCTGAGGGCAGGTGCCTACCGATGATCCATCTGAAAATCCCAAGTGAATCGCCGCGGTTGCCGATCTGTAATTTCGAATGGTGTTCGGTTGTTTACCCTTATCGAAGAGGAGCATGGAAAAGTCCGCAATTAGTGCCGGAGAGGTAGTATCCGGACCGATCTGTAGACGAGTACACCATTCGAAAAATCGGAAATCGTAAATGTGGACAGTGCTTGGCCGCCTGGCTGATGCTGCCATGGCGGCAGCGTCTGGAGAAAAGCCGTTCGCTCTGAATCGAGCCCGGAAAACGGCCACGCAGTCAAGTTCAGGGACCGTAGGTGAGGTAGACTGACTCGGGCCCAGCCCAAGATCACTAAGTGGGGTGAGTCTGGAAGACTGCGTGGGTTTCCTGCTAGAAGATCTATAAGGATCAGGAACCACGGTCTTCTCGGCCAGTAGGGCGCGATTAGTAGTAGCCTTGTCCGGGATAGGTTCAGTTTAAGAAGCACCTTGTGTATGAGGCAGAGGGGGAGGCGTACGCCTTCATCCCCTCCCAGCTGATCGAGAACGCGTCCAACGCCAACGCTCTGGGGTAGAAGGTCCGCGTGCAAAAGACTGGGAGTTTGGCGTTGGTCGCCGAAGTGAGCGAGTCGATGTCGAGTCGATGAGGGGTCCCGACCAGGCGGAACAAGTTCCGGCAGGTGATTTCCTGCAGGGACCACTCCGTTGGGTTCTGGGACCCCTTTGACAGGGCTTCGGCCGTTACGTTCTCCCTCCCTGCAATGTGCGAGGCCCTTAGAGAGATGTCGTTGCCCCGGCACTAGAGCAGAGGGTCCCACGTCGCGGCACACAGCGATCGGTACTTCGTCCCCCTGTCTGTTGACGTAGGCCACTACCGTCGTATTGTCGCAGAAGACGGTGACGGCATGGCTCCGAAGGTGACACTCGAAGTGGCGGAGGGCTATGGATACGGCCTCTATCTTGAGCGCGTTGATATGGTTCCTTGATATGGCTCCTACTCCTCTGAAATCGTCAGGTCGTCCAAACACGCACCCCAGCCCTGAAAGGAAGCGTCTGAGGAGAAAGAGATTAGGGACTTTTGTTCTCGAAAGGGGCGTCCCTGGAACCAGTTCTCCTTTGCGAGCCACCAAGAGAGGTGGGCCGTGTCATATCCATACAGGGTAACTGAGTGTCGAGTATGTCTTGCTCTGGATCGTAGTGATCGAGTAGGTACAATTGGAGGGGTCCGTTCTAAGGCGGCAGGATGGTAGTATGTCCACAAGGCCGAGGGCTCTCATCCAACGCCTGGCCAGGGAGGACCACATGTTGAGGAGGCGGCGGACCGTTTGTTTGGGTGTTGGTGACCCGCTCTGAGGCCGGTCTCACCTAACCGGTGTGGAAGTCTAGAATCGCGCCCAGGAACTGAATGGTTTGGGTCAAGATGAGCTGTGTTTTTTCCCTGTTGATAACCCAACCGAGTTGTTCGAGGCGCTCGGTCGTGCGACCTAGACTGGATAGAGCCTCTCGGTGCGACCTTCCTGTGACGAGCCAGTCGTCTAAGCAAAGAGAGTCACTCCGTTTCGGCGTAGGTCTGCGACAATGGCGCCCGCTACTCTGTTGAAGACTTGCGATGAGGTCGAGAGGCCGCAGAGCAGCGACACGAACTTGTAGTTCCTTCCTTTGTACGAGAATGCTAGGAATCTTTAGGACGCGACATCGACGAGAACGTAGAAGTATGCGCCCTTGATGTCGACGGATGACGCCCACATGCCCTTCGTCAGGTTTGGGATAACTATCGCGAGAGTCTCCATGCGAAAACGAGTCGGCCGGACGAAGCCTTTGTTCAACGGCTTTACGTTGAGTATGGCGTTAGGAAGAAGGACGAGCGGAAGAGTGGTCCCTCTCCTTCCGTTGCATCCACTATTTCGAATCTCTGGCCCGGGTCGGTGGGTTCTGGGGTGTCCTTTCCACTCCCTCCCTTCGGGGGAGTCCGAGAGAACTCGTTGGGGTATCCCCCGCAGGAACCAAGGACCTGGGTCCATCTCTTTCCAGAAATTCCGGAATAATTGGAGCCTACCCCTACCACCGGGTACGTTGTAACCATGGTAGTGGTCTCTCGTTACGTGAGAGTAGTCCCCGGGAGAGAGTCTTGGCGACCTGTCGGGTTTTCCGCCCCTGCAAGTTTTGGCGGCATTGCCGCTGCACCGTTTCCAGTAAGCGGGTCGTTGCGCCTTACCCATTGGTGGTTTCGCTTGTTCTGGGCGTCGGTAAGGACGTGATTGCCTTTTGGCCATGCGAGCGTCCGGGCGGGAGAAACCCGATTTTCTGTTGGACTGTTTCGCTAAACTGGCTATTGAATATGTCCTCTCCCAGGATAAAGTGGGTCGCCAGTCTCTCTTTTGCTTCCCCCGCTGACCAGCCTACTGCCACCAGCACGTTGCGTCGGCGGGATTCGACCGACCGGATTGCGATGTTTGCAAACTGGTCATAGAGCAGTCTGGCTAACGGGCCCAGAAGCCACAGTATTTGTGCCGCCTCGCGGTCCGGTATCTGGTCCGGGTCTTCTTTCAGCTGTTGTTGGTGGTGTCGCATGAGGACTTCCGCTGTCAGCAGTAAGGTCGACGAAAACTTCAGCCCCACTCGGGATGATTGATCAAGTTCGAAGAGTGTGTTTTTGAAGCGCTTATGATGTGGATCTTTAAGTTTCCATTCGTCAAGCCTTGTTCCACCTGAAGGCGGTCCGTCGCGTCCCTGGGGATCGGTGGAGGGCGGAAAAGACTCTTCCAAGTATCCTCAGGCACTCGAAGTGCCCTATCCTGCTTTGCAGGTAAGGCCGTCTACCTCTGTTGTTTCTGAAGGACCTCCACCTGTTCAAGGCAGAGTGGGTCCACGGAGCAAGGTGGAATCATGTCTGGCGTTTCGTTGGTCGATCGCAGTTTGGACGATGAATTTGAGGCTGATGTTTCCGCTGGGGAGTCTTCGAACCCCAACCGTTGCTTGAATATCCCTGCGGACTTTGCGATGAGGTCAAGTGGTAGGGTGGTACCCCTCGGCTCCGCCTCCTCTTCTGAGTCAGTTTCAAGAAACCGATCGCCCTCGAAGTCTTCGAGGCGGTCTCCGAGTTCTGAAAACGCTTCAGAGGCTTGAAGCTCAAAAGCATCGGGGTCCTGTACGATCGAGGAGAGGTTCCTCGGGACCCGTAGAGGTTCAGTATCTAACTGAATAGGGTGCTCCCGTGTTGCCGGCGGGATGTCGGCCACTGTTGATCCCACCCGTTCTGGGACCGGCTGTGCCGTCGCGTGGGTCAGGTGTTGGACAAGTGGCGATAGGACCGATGTGAGCTGTGAAAGCAGCCACCCAAAATCGGAAGAGGGAGGTCCTGTAGGCAGAGGTGGTGCCTTCGCAGACCTACGGCGTTTATGTTCAGCCTGTAGAGGTCGGGGTTCTCTCCTAAAACCCGTGTCTGAGTCCGCCGAAGATTCGTCAGGGATCGGTGAAGGACGACGCACCGGCGAGCGGCTACGTGTCCCAGGTTCCTTTGGAACTGACGCAGACCTGTGTGTCTGGTCTTGAGCAGCCCAAGATTCCGCTCATGAATGGCAGAGTGCACAACAGAGGCTCCCGCAATGGGGGCGGCCCTACCCTTTGCAACCGAACTGGTTTTCGGTGCCTTCCCTTTGGCTCTGTTATAGGTCTTGGACTTGACCTTAGCCCTAGGGTTCGAGCTATTTCCCGCTCTCGAAGCTGTCTCCGGGTCGTTTGTCCGCGGAGTTCGCGGCGTGTCATCCGGAGGTTTGGTTTGGACCGTAGACTGCAGAGCAGGCTGGTCTGGCGCCGGAGACGGCGACGTGGGTAGAAGGTGGTACAGTTGGAGCTGTAACTGTTGTTCTTTTGCTTCCAGCCAGGCTTCCGATTCCGTCCAATTTGCCAGTGTGAAAGTGACACAGATGGAACATGGTTCCCGTTGAGTGTAGAATCTGCACTGTGGGCATAGTGCGTGCTCGACCCAGGCGCGCCCGGGGCGAAAAAACGAGCAAGTTGCACACTTTATCGTAACTCTCCCGTCCTTAGACATCCTGATTCCTTTAGAAGGACGATAAGTCGGGAGAAAAAAGAACTTAAAAACCGCGAAAAACAAGCGGTTCGAAAGAATAAGGCCTACACAGGTCTTGTTTGAACAAAACTAAAAAGTTCGTGATGGCCTAAACTCCACAGGAGGAACTCCCGGGGGCCGAAAAGTCCCTAAAAACTTCCCGTGGAACCCCAAGAATAATGGGAACACGGGAGAGAGACCTAAACAGGTAGCAATCTGAAAAAATCTGAAAAAAAAAATTACACGAAACAAGGTCTTAACGGTACAACACGTAAGTGAAATGTACAGTGTCTCGCAGAACTGATACACATGTAAGGTACCGTAATACAAAACGAGGCGAGATTCTAATGTCAAATAGAAGCAGAAAACTGCCAAAAACATATAGATACTTAGCAGAAACTTGATGAATCCTGTTGCAACCTCTGTTAAGAACCTTCGTCGGTCGCAAGCGGTTGAATTCGAGCAAGAAAACGTCATTTTGGCGTGAAATAGAGTCCGAAAAACACGCGTTTTCCTTCGGAATGGTAAATTCGGAAAAAGAGAGAGTGCGCGGTGACCTGTGGGACAGGTCACCGGGCGCAGTGCTAAAATTATACCAGTGGCGTCTAGGTAGACTAGGAAATGCGCGTTTGTGTTGTAGGAGACAGGTAAGAGAGGAGTGAAGTAAATCCTGGATCTCCTGGTCTGTGTCATGGCTTTAAAATGACAACAGCTTTGGTCCCTGGTACATTCCCTGGTACACTTCTTGTCGTCTGCTAGAGTTATCTATGAAGACGGCGTTTCTTCCCTCGGCAACATCGGCTCGACGTCGGAGTGCCCTTTATGTGCTGCCGGGACTCATATTATTTGAGCCGCGCGGAGAGCGTCTGGCTCTGGACCCGTCCTTCCTGTCGAAATACCCAGATGGTGGACTTATTGCCGACACCTATCTTCCTGGATGATATTGATCTCTTCTGCTACATCAAAAGATAAGGCATGGTGTCCGGTCCGCTCTTGGTAGTGGTACCTCCACCAGACGCAGCCCTTGCGAGGTTCATGTAAATCTCTCGTTGTGATTTTGCGCAAGCTATGCTCTCGCGCATGCACATATACCTTTTCACGCTGGATCGCCTAGAATATCGTGAGATCTGTGCCGGGGGCTCCTTCTCTCCGCCCGCGGGAGCATGACATGATTGCAATATATGCGTCCCTGGTGTTCTATAAAAGCGTCACGCTCGAGGAGATCCTGTAGACTGTTGCAGAGAGACTTAGCTTGAGAAGGACCCTGTGTGTGATACAGAGAGGTGATGGAAAGGGTAAGCCCGCACCCCCTCCCAATCGATCGAGAATGCAACCGACGCCCACGATGTGGGGTGGAAGGTCCTTGTACAGAAGACCGGGAACGTCGCGTTGGCTTCCGAGGCAATCAGAGCAATGTTTGGTGTTCCGAACAGTCAAAAAAGGTCCGGCATGTGTCCCTTTGTAGGGACCACTCCGTTTGCGTCTGGACACCGTTTGCCATCAGATTCTTCTTGTGGTGGTTCCTCAGCGTGGTCTTGTCCATCCGACCCCAGGGACACGTCAATGACTACGTGGCGGACTGACTGCGGTCGTTTGGAGGTTCCAGTTTATCCGGCGTCGTTTAGCCTCCAGTAAATTTAGGTGAGTTCCCGGCTCCAACCACCGGTTTGGTGGGAAGCTGCGAAAGCAATTTGTCCAGAAAGTAAGGAGTTCCCGATGTAAGTTTTCCCCACTTGATTAGTGGGGCTACTAACGATGAAACGACTTACCATATGGATCCCGCTCATCTTCTCAGCACGCCGCGGTTCTTGGGTGGTATGGAATGATCAGACTAAGGCACCGGATCTTGCCAGACGGAGCTGGCTAGACCGGCTGCCCATGGCAAGATACGGTATAGTTGGTGGTAGTTTTTTTGTGAGTTGAGCGCCGATGGCGCGGGAAATGCATAAGAAATTTGTCCAGAAGATAAGTCGTTCCCTATTAATCAAGTGGGATAACTAATTACTCAAGTAAACAGCATCAGTGCGATCTCACTATCATATTTTCTCAAACAATCTCATACTGCAACTACAGCCGGTGGATACTACGAATTCAAAACTTTATCTCGCGAGCTTGTGTTCTAATCTTTTTAAATAGTATTACTATTACTTTTCATTTTCATAATGTTATTGATATTCGCTTGATCCAGGATTTATTGCATCGTACCAGTGTACACTTTCACGTAATTTGCATTTATTGCGTATTGCTAAATGAAGGCCTACTGACTACAGCACAGGCGGTGCCAAATGTATATTCTGTTTGAACATATACATGTATTGTATATGCATAGAACCACTGGTGCTAACGTTAAAGCCTTTTATTAATATCATCGTCACTAAGGTGGTTCTGCGAGCCTTTTAAAGGCCTTCAACGTCTCATCAGGATTATCCTATTGTACTTAATTTGCATTGCACTACCTGTAACATGTTCTGAAATATTGAGAAAATCAAATTATTTTCCGATGAAAAGAATAAGAAGGTTCTGTGACTCGTAAATTTGGATTCGTAGCGGAATAACAAGCTCGCTTGCTTTGACTATAGAATGACACAGTGTTGTCTAACGCCTTATGATAATAGCATCGGTGAGGAAACCACACATACAATATGGCCCTTTCCAGTGCGTTTGCTCTACGTTGACCTACATGGACGGGGCACTTACTTTAACAGGTGATGCCGCCAATGTTGTAGACGTTAGAAAAGGTAGAAAGCAAAATATACACACAAGAAAGAAAACAACCTTGACACGGTATCCACATATTGAAAGTTCATATAATACTGCTATTAAATATAGCATCACGGTAATTATTAAGATTTTGCGAGGCTTAATCAACTCTGTCCTGGGATATAATTACATTGATATTATATGTTTTGGTAATTCACCCACTCTAAATTGAGTAAATAACATTATGGCATATGGCGAATAGCCATTTCACAGTTTAAAATAAAATAGGCCTGTTTATTGCACAAATCATTATTATTTATGGTACATTATGCAACTAGTGGACCATAGTCTATAACATAGCGTACTTATATAGGAAAGTGGTACTAATATGGCTTGTAAGAGATTCATATTCATTGTGGTTTGTGAGATATTAATTTGTTTTTAAGTGTGTCACATATTCACATATTCACTGGTATTGAGTTGTAATTAAATTTCACCATGGAGCGGCAACCACGGCATACTCGGCAAATACGGCGCGATGAGTAGTAGCCTCGTTCGGGAGAGGATTAGCTTGAGAAGGACGCTGTAAAAATCTCTTGTTGTGATTTCGCGCAAGCCATGCTCCCGCGCATGCACATATACTATTTCACGCTGGATACCAATAATATCTAGATATTTGTGCCGGGGCTCCATCCCTCCGCCCGCGTGAGCATGACATAAGGGCAATATATGTGTCCCTGGTGTTCTATAAAGGCGTTCCGTTTGAAGAGATCCTTCAGGCTGCTGCAGAGATGCTTAGCTTCAGAAACACCTTGTGTATGAAACAGAGGGGTGAGGGAAGTCGTACGCCTGCAATCTCTCTATTGCGATCTAGAATGCAACCGACGCCCACGCTCTGGGGTGGAAGGTCCGTGTACTGTCTCCATCTCCAGCGCGTTGATATGTAACTTCCGCCAGGCAGGCTGCTACTTCCCTGCCTTCGTTATGTCGTTTGAGGCACGCTCCTTGACCCTGTAATGAAGGTTTCGAGGAGGTAGAGGCGAAGTTCTTATTCATTGCTCCAGGTTTAAGTGAATGAAGAGCTGTAGCTGCATATGTCCAATTCTAAGGCGATAGAATGGGACCACGTCCACTAGGATGGCCCGATCCAAAGATGGTCTTTAGTATGCGGAAGTCAAGGGTCGCACCCAGGAAAAGAATATCCTGGTCTGGGGTGAGACGCGATTCTTTCCGGCTGATAACCCAGGCGAGTCTTTCGATGAACTCGGTCGTGCGGGTCTAATTCAATTGAGCCTCCATGACGAACCAGTCGTCGGGGTTTTGGTTAGGGCAGACGCACTCCGGCGTATGTCCGCTAGGGCGTCCACTACCCTTGTGAAGAACCGCGGCGAAGTCGAGAGGCCAAAGGGTAGCACCGCGAAGTTGTAGTCATTCCCCCTGTACGAGAAGGCGAGGAATCTTTGAGAGTCCACGTCGACGTAAAGGTACGCGTCCTTGAGTTTGACGGTCGCTGTCCACAGGCCCTGTGTGAGGTTTGGGATGATTAGCGCAAGATTTGTTATGCAAAACCGAGTACGCCGGACGAAACCCTTGTACAATAGCTTTAGGATTAATATCGGTTGAACGAGCGGAAGAGGGGTCCCTCCCATCCCGTCTCTTCCACTATCGCGCCCTTTCGCCAGTAAGGCATGGAGCTCGTTCTCGACCTAGGTCCATATTTTCCCAGATGTTTTAGAATAACCGGTGTCTCCCTCCTACTGGCAGATACGCTGTACCCGTGGCAGGGTAGTCATCCTACAGTCGTGGTACATTATACGTCGATATGTTCGTTTTGACGATATCAAAGGTAATCGCTACGCCATTGAAGGCGTTGGCCGCGGCTGGGACGTCTCGGCGATCGGGCCATTCGCTCTGTCCCTTTGGGGTTCGGTTGAGATGCGCACCTGTACGATCTTTGTTGTGCGTCTGGCCTGCGGTTAAGAAAAGCACGATTTGGCGAGCGTGTCGCGGCAGTCTAGCTCCTGTCGGACTGTGTCGCCGAGTTTGCCATTAAATAGTTCCTCCTCAAAGATGGGTGAGGTAGCCAGGCTTTTTCTGGACTCGCCTTTCATCCAGCTGACTGCTGCTACAACGTTAAGTGATCCTTGCCAACTAGTCGTAGACCAGTCTCGTCAGTGGTCGCAAAAGCCACATGAGTTTTGAGGCCACGCGGTCTTTGATTTGGTGTAGGTCCTCCGGCAGTTGTTGATGGTTCCGCATGAGGCTTTCGTCTACCAACAGGAAGGCCGAGGCAAAATTCATCCTCACTCGGGATGTAATGGTCTAATTCGAAGATCAAACTTTCTAGGCTTTTGCTGCATGGGTCCTTAAATTCAAGCTCAAGAAGCCATGGAGGCGGTTCGTAGCATCCCGCGGATCGGCGAAAGACAAAACAACCGTTTCCAAGCATCCTTGTTCACCCAGAGTGCCCTGTCCAGCTTCGTGGTGAAGGCAGTCTACCTCCTTTGAAGAACCTCTACCCGTTAAAAGCAAAGCGGGTCCATGGGAACGTTGGAGTCGTCTGCTGGCGCTTCATTCGTAGTGTGCAGCATGGATGACGACTTAGGTGCCGAGGTCCCTGCCGGAGGGTCTTAAAAACCCAATCATTGCTTGGAGATAGCCGCAGCCTTCGCAATGAGATCAAGTGGGAGGTAGTATCCCTCTGCTCCACATATTCGGCTCCGGGTGACCAGTCGTCTTCGACCGGACGTCCTCAACCGTCGCTACTACCTAGTCTGAGGCCGGCTGGGGCGCATTCGCGCGGGCTAGGTTGCACTTGGGGACAAGGCCTACGTAAGCTGTGAAAGTAGCGACGCGAACTCGGAGGAAGGAGTTCCCGGGGACGGGGGAGGCGGCTACGTGGAACTACGTCGTATGTGCCCTTGTCTTACTGGCCGCGGGTCCCTCCTAAAACCCCTTGTCAGAATCCGAAGAGGCCTCATTGAGTATCGGCGAGGGATGACGCACTGGCGAGCGGCTGCGTTCCCTGGACTCTCGCTTTATCGACACAGACTTGGTGGTCTGGTATTTTGCTGACCCGGGAGTCTGCTCCTCGTAGTTTGAGGAACCTTCCCTTTGGCCTGCCATATGTCTTTGGTTTGACGTTAGCCGAAAGGTTCGAGCTTTTCTTCGCTTGTGAAGTCGTTTCCGGATCGGTTGTTCGTGGTGCTCGACGAGTTACGTCCGGTGGGTTTTTCTGGACCGTGGCATGTGGAGCAGGCTGGTCTGGCATTGGAGTTGGTGACGACGGGGGAAGGTGGTCGAGCGGAAGTTGCAGCCTTTGACATTTGACCTACAACCAAACCTCTGTCTCCTTCAAATTCGCCTGTGTGAAGGTCAAACAGATCAAGAACGGGTCCACCTGTAGCAAGATCTGCACTGTAGTCATACGGCGTGCTCTTCAAAAGCGCGACCGGGACGGAAAAGCGAACAGATCGCGCAATTTATGTTACTTCTCCCTTCCTTTGACATCACTACCTGTACCTAAGGATTGAAAAATCCAGAAGTAAGAGCCAGAGAATGTAAGAGCCGGAGAAAGTAGTGCAGGTCTGACAGACCCCAACGGGCTAAGGCTTATCTCTCCGGGGGAGAACCTAAGAAGGGGCGACACGAAGTTTCAGTAATCCAACCCGAAAGTCAAGAGGGCGGCTTAGCAAAACCCCCGCAAATCCTGGGAGGGTTGAACTAAACAAAAACACCAATACAAGTATTACACGCAATGCAATGTCTGCCTAGCTACGGTACATTACGTAAGCATACCACGGTGCTTTGAACAATCGGTGCACGTGCAGAACCGTAATACACCAAGTGGGCGTAATCCTTATGAAAAATACGAGACTGAATATTGCCAAAATCAAGAGGATACTTAGCAGTGACTTAAAGAATCTCGATGCAAACTTTGTTCTGAACCATTGTCAGTCGCAAGCAGTAGGATTCTTGCAAGAAAACGTCAGTGAAAGTGTATATGAAAACGCAGTCAACCAAACACACGAGGTGGTGTGCGGTGACCGTTACCGAGGGAACAGTGCTAATTTGTTTTACCAGCGGCGTCTCGGTAGACTAGAAAAGTGCGTGAGTGTATTAGGAGACATTTAACCGAAAATAATGTGTAAATTTTGGAAAGTAAATTTACTCATGTAAATAAGTCATTCAATCCGTATGTATATTTGTGTGCAATTACCAGTCCAAAGCTAAAGAATAAAACGTTTTCCTTGTTAAAGAATCTATGTCAAAGATCAGAAATTGAAAAGTATATCTACCAATCACATCAGCTTCAATTTTTATTCGTGTTGTTATATTTGTTGTTCCCAAAAAGCTGTTGATGTGGGTAGGGTGTCAGTAAAAAACAGTCATCACTGACAACGTAGGGCACGATTGTTCAGTTCATTTAAAATTAAGATATTATAAAGCAAGCTTAGAAGAAAAACCCAGCTCCAAATTGTATCTCTATCCTATTGCATGTGTAATTAATGGGTGAAATTAACTTAAACAATAAATGTAAGAAATTGAATTATTAAATTAATTAGTTCATCATGTTTCTGCTTCTTGAACATGTTCAGTACAGTCATGTTGTGCTCTGTATTGTATGTGTTTCCACAGGTATGACTTTGTTAGTGTTAATTCTTATAGGCAACACCAAAAGCAATTAAACCAAGATATACATTTTCATCAAGTTTTGACGTGTCGGATGACATATGATTATGTTAACTTCTTATAAGCCTGTATTTTTGGAATATTTTCACTGTTGTGTAACATGTTTGAATGCATTAAGTAATGCTAGCTGTGAAACTGGAACGACAGGGAGTCAAGACGCTTGGTGTACAGAATATTTTAAATGGAAATTTCTATACATTAACCATACTAGGAGCACAGTTTTGAAGTGCTGTTGCATCGGTGGGGACGGAAAGGGGTTGCTGATTTAACTTTCTGTTTTATTGTATGGTAAAACTTCTGGCATATGTTAAGTATTCCATAATTTGTAAAGAACATACTACAAGAATCTAAGAATCTCGTTCGTAAGTTCCATTATTTCACTATTAAATAGTATATGATGCAAATAATCGTACTTTAGTGAGCTACTAGAGTTAAAAATCGACGCGATCAAGTGTTTTGTGGGAAATTAAGTTGTGTGAGTAGCAATTGTGAACTTGATCACTGATGTCTTCCCATTGATGCTAAAATAACTGATAACGCTAAAAAAACCTTAAGCTCTCCCATTAGGAACATTTTAAACCATGTATCAATCGATTGACATAAGCCATCGCTAAGGTCGATGGATAATTACTCTAGATGTATTTCAGGGTTGGGTCAATCTGCATATACATTGACAATAACCTAATTGCGTGGGATGGATAGTAGGTGAAAGATGACGTAAATAGGCCTACATTTTGATTCAAATATTGGTAGGTAGGGATCCAATCAATATACTGGGTCAAACTGTGTTCAAACTTATGAACAGTTCTGTTTTTACACTTTGTTTACAGTTCTTACAGGTCTTTTAAAATTGGAAATTATCATCTTCAAAAAGATTAGTATATGTCAAAAGCGTTTCCACTGCCTCAATGCATCTGCATCGATGAAAGTGCTAAATACATTTTTACGGGGTTTGATGTCGAAGGTAAAAGACACTTTTTTGAGGCGAAAACCAGCAACAGGATTAGGTTTATATAGATTAGGGGTGTTTCTTTAACATTTGCCTCCCGTTAAAAGAACATACATTATAACATATTGCAACACACTGAGAACACAGCAATATTTAAGCCAGATGTTGTCATAGCATAATTGGATCCACGATACACGATATGCTATACAGGATCAACTATACAGCATCCACTGTAACAAACCCACTGTGCACGATCCGTTATGACGATCCATAATACCTGATACACTATGCACTATCCATTATAAACCATTCAAAATACACGATGAACAGGGGTTCCCTTGGACATACCCACCAGGGCTTTAAGTACATACATACATTCCAACAAAATTTCACAATAGCTGCTCTTCTGACATGTATTGTGTAACATTATCAAGTGGATGTAAATCCAAAAGGTCTTTAATCTAAGCCCCTACTTATGCAACCTCCATCCTCACTTGTTAATTCTTGAAAAAGCCACCGTCAATATGGGAGACTCTGAAATCTACATGACATGAAATATTACTTGTATATAGCATGCACGTGGTACCATATAGGAGATCTTTACTGTTACACCAAGCAGGCCAAGTACTGTTCTAATATATGATTGTTACACCCAGAAAACCGGTGCTGTTCTAAGATATGACTGGTACACCCAGCAAGTCAGGTGCTGTTTAAAAACATGACTGTTACATCCAGCAAGTCAAGTTATGTTCTAGTAAATGACTGTTACACTCAGCAAGCCAGGCGCTGTTCTAGTAAATGACTGTTACATCCAGCAATACACTATGCTGGATCCGAAATACACAATCGACTATACTGGATCTACTTGACAGGATCGATGTACAAGATCGCTATGCTGTATCCAAAACGCAAGATCCAGTCTACATGTTCAATTATACTGGATCTACTTTGCAGGATCAATATATACGATCCAATATGATGGATCAAGTATATATGATCCTATTTAAATGAACAGTTATACACAATCCACTATACATGATTCAATATGTACGATCCACTATGCATAATCCAGTATACATGATCCAATATACAGGATCCAATGTGTGCGATACACAATATATGATTTACTATACAGGATTAACTATACACGATCCACCATACGTGACTCACTATGCACGATCCAATCTACAACTAGCACAAGGTATTGAGGTATAACATAGTAATGTTAAATTGTCATATTTTAGTTTTTATAAGTGACATTATCTGCAATCAGATAATTTATTCTAATGAAAATAATTTCAAACACGTATAATTGAATACATTCAAAATTGTACCTTTCCGATGCAAATATGATTCCACATCAACCAATATGGAGACAGCTTCAAGTCGACAAATCTATAAACCATGTTAAGGCTTCAAACACTTGTTGTGCTTTAAGGGAATCACTAGGGACGTTTGGATTGGCAATGTCATTACTTCCACAGCTCAAGAATAAATCAGCTAAATCAATGATAGAGGTTTACTCTTTAAGTGATGTTTTTTAACTACACTAAACCTTCTCAACATCAACACCTTATTCACTACGTTCGTACACAGCGGCTCATAACCAATCGCAAACGTACTTTCATTTTGTGCAAATACCTGTTTTAAACCTTAATGTTAATGTTAATGATGTGTTCATTGGTATCAAACTTCTCTTTGGTTTCAGAGTGCAATGTTTAGAGGGAGCTCTATAATGAATTGATATTAGTCTTGCCTATTTGACAAATTGTTAGTTCTTTGAACATTTTTCGTCGTTTGTTTTCCTCATTCTAAGTTACGCGAGGACTTTTATGATAACCTTGATATGCCCAGAACTGGCCTAGAAAAATGGAGATTACCGAAAAAGAGAAACTTACCTTCACTTATGAAAGCTTTCAGAATATCCTTTGATGAGAGTTATTAGACACTGGGTAAATGTGATGTTCTCTTCAATGTCATCGATCCACGGACATGAGAAGATCCCGATATTGTAAGCTATAACGAGTTAGTGTTTGTGAAATATCAAAATTTATAACAATCCAACTGCCGTTGACGAATTCAAACGGAACATAAAAGTCATATAATCCGTTTTCAATAATGTATTTAATATTGGGTATTCGCTACCACTTTATCAACTACTTGCATCGGACCATTAAGACATTCTGCTGAATTTCCGTGGTATTTTTGCTTTAAATACATCTAAGAGTGTATCAAATACTGTCATACTTACATATCCCAAAGCAAATAAAATCGTTTGTCAACGTGTACACAATTATACAGTTAGGCAAAGAAAGGCAAAAGCGAACACAAATGATAGTTTACAAGTAGGTTCACAGAGTTTCCATGTTTTTCCAAACTTATACAAAATAATGAAGTTTGTTGAGGTATATGTCTTAAGAATAAAAAATGTGACCGAACGAAGTTACTTAACAGTTCCAAGTAGTGACTTATCTCTCACCCTTACTGCCTTCCCGTTAAATAAGTTTCCTTCTATTCCAACAACGCTTTCAATTCTGAGAACAACCAAAATAACCATGGTCGTGTATGGTAATGAATCACTATTAATAAGATGCAAATTATTGTTGTTATGCAATGGCGTGTGACAATTTCTATCATAAAAGGTGACCTTTTGTATTGCTCAGTGTTATGACGCATATGGAATCTACCATTTGTTGCTTAGGGCACGATAATATTCTCGTCGAATACTCCCAAGATTTACGATAACGGAACGGTTTTCTATGACTACATATAAATATCATTAAATGCATCCCGTGCGACCTCCAACAGTGATGCAGACATTTTTTGGACAACACAACAAACGTTTAATACTTAAATTACCAATACACATTTACTCGATCATTTGCTAATGGTGAGAACTGATTGAAACTATGCAAGAACTAGTCAATCGTAACGTTGATCTTTGTTAGGACTCGCAAGCCTTAGTAGAAAGAAATACCAAAGGCAGTTGTTGGTTCACCAGTGACCACACACTTCTTCAAATACTCCATTTGCTTCTCCCTTACAAGTAGTGAAATAATTAAAATATGTTAACTTTACAGCTGGATTTCCATACCACACACCCATAAATTCTTTGCCATCCATGTGGTCATGTGCCGGCACCTACGTATCACATAACATACTGTGGCATGTGTGTGTTGCATACAGGGATTCTTCGGGGATATCAACAGTGGTCGATGAGTATAACCTCCAACCTGCCAACAAGGTAGAACTTCGGCGGAACTTAATTGTGAGAAGTTAAACCAGCTAACCGAACAAAAATACCCTTATTTTTTTTTTTGGGGGGGGGAGGGGGATATCCATGAAATGCCCATTGTTACTTATTTTTAAGAGGTGTTTGATCCGAAGTATCCCTGCCATATATACCAGGTATTTACCCAATACGTAGATATAGCGCACATTCAACAAACTATGAATATGCAGGAATCCAAGACTGCGCGACCACACGTGCCTCCTCCCACACCTGCAAGTGTCATTTTAAATTATATACCTGAAAGTTGGAATCGATTTGAAGTAACAACCTTACCCAATCTTTTTCTGTCTATTTTATATCTTGTTTTCTATCTTTTTCTGAGAAGATCGATAAAGTGAAAGAGAAAAGTTTCTAGGAGTTGTAACGCATACATCTAATCAAACCAAAGCAATATTTGGATACAAATGAAACTGGTCCTTGCAAGCACGACATTTTGATGCTGAAAGTCATGTAAACAAACTTCACGTGTGCAAACTTAGATGGTCATTATTCTTCCTATTGCACGATCCGAGAAAATATGACTATATCGGAGAGGGAAAAATATATTTTGGTGTGAACAAGGGAACAGCTTATGATAGTCAAGAAAACAGATACAAACACAAATACAATTTATGCTATTAATTAAACATATACAAATAAAATCCAAATGTTTTCAGCTGAAAGAAGGGTTACGATTTCTTCTTCATTTGAATGATACATACTTTCTAATTACTGCCAGGCAATTTCTGACGTCACCCAAATGTGGTCAAACCTTACATATTATACAACGTGTAAGGGTGCAAAGACTGGCATAATGTTGGAAAGTTGCAACAAAGCAAAAGTTAGCATGACGAACTACTGTTTGTAGCGTCAACGGTACGTGCGTTGTTTGTAGTGTTTAGCGAAGACAACATCAACGTTTAATGGCAGTATTAAGTCATCATAGTTTATGTTTTAACAACCTTTACACAGCAGGTATATCTACTACCATTTAGAGTAGATTCACGACTAACACGAATCACATATTACGTCCATAGACCGATGAAGAACGGTAAAAGTGCTCTATTCAAAACTTCCAGCAGTTAAATAGGGTTCCTAGGGTGAGCGGAATCCTAACCTCTACAGTAATATATATCCCACAGTTAAGCAGTAATGTATACAGCAGGGACGTAGCAAGAAATTGGAAATATGAGGGCATGGGGGCAGAATTTTGAAAGGGGCACTTCTCAAAATGGGAACATTATTACACTTTGAAGCGATATGAGGTACAAAGAAAATATTTGCTCAAAATGCCTCCCACTTTGCAGGTACTAAACAATACGGAGAGTATTGTATTACGTATATACGCTGACTTAGTAGGAACCAATTCGAGATAAAAAAGGGGCCCCAAATTTCACAATTTTTGAATTTGAAATTCAAAATTTTGACTTTAAGTTCACAATTGTTCACCTTTTATCTCAAAATTATGAATTCAAAAGTAAAAAAAAATGGCAATATTTGACTTTGAAAGTCAACATTTTATGATTAAAAGTTAAAATTTAAAGAAAAAAGTAAATATTTAGAGATTAAATGTCAAAAGTTAGAGATTTGAGGAAATTTTTTCCCTTTCCTATGTCCCCATTGAGCCTCCGTACGTGGCAGATGAACTTGTGATACTTCCTGTTCTTACTTAAATTTAGTTTTTCTGGGTACTCAAGGGGGGGGGGGTGGGGCGATCGCTGGGTAGGTCCATGTTATACAGTAAAGTATATGAATATGTTAGGATGGGAAGTCTTACTAGCATGATGTTTATTAATGGAAGCGATGCAATTACCTATTGACAACGTCTGAACTAATGTACATCTGTTTTAGCAAATCAGTGCATAGTTCTATTATATTTATAAATTACTTGAATAACAGCCAACGGGTAAAATATTGGTTTTCAGAAATGTAACATTAAATTTGTCCTTAAAAACTAATAATGCTTAAAAATAATCTACACCTCTACCCGTCATAGTCATTTGAACTTCCTCTTTTAGTTCATACCATTCGTTTTTACTTTGGAGAACCGCACAAATTTATACAACCCAGCTAACCACGACCAATTCCTTCATAGTCCGTGCAGTCTGTCTTAGTCAATGATGTATGACGGTAGCAAGCAACAATGGTATTTAGGTGTTATTTCTAAATTGGTTAGTTAAACAAAGCAGCACTGATATTCGTCGCCCAAGGTAACGGAGACAATCGCATAGAAATTATGTTATAATTATTCATTCAGGTGTGACGATTTGGTAGATCGTACTTGTGTGTTATAAACAGCACACTATTACACGTATATATTGTAAATCGAAAGTATACTTATAGAAAACCTTATAGTACACACATCACACGGTGTGAACTTCCATTACATATGTACAACGATACGATTACACCAAAGAAAACGATATTCACTATTACGAGGAGTAACATATCACATAATAAGCTAGGTTACTTATTGAAGGCAAAGTTTCAAAGTTAGTTATTTGTACCTGTTGGAATATTTTATTTCATCTTTAATAGAGGAACGCTTTGAAATTTGGGGATATATGCTTTATAGGAAACACTGCATTATTCGATGCTACCACCATGTTTGTTGTTAATTTATGAAAAGTGCCTGACAAGGCATATGCCTTCTGATGCTATATCGTTCATTACCCACATAGGTATCAGAACTGTGAAAAGGATTATAGGCACATTATTAAAGCAATTGTTGATGACATCGTGTACAGAATACTGTAAATATATGGGTAGCACTTAAAAAGTAGTAATTGTCTGTACAAAAGTGTTTACAAACAGGAGAAAGACATTTCTTTACTGACTGTTATTGTTGACTGAACACGATGATTAATCAGTTCCATTTGTTCTGCATTATATATTGCGTAACCGTCTGACATTAAATGTCAGTGTAGGAATGTAGAGGTTACTATACTACTGGAGAGTGTTTATTCAATTAGCTCATCAATAATACATTTTCCATATGTCTATTCTCATGCCTGTGGCTTCTTCATGTAATGATACATGATATTTAAAGGGAGGGCGGGGGGTCATTAAGAAAGGTGAGGCTACAATATTTTGATTCAAAGCATGGAACAGTTATTTGTTTTCAAATGAGGTTGTAATCAATCCGCATTATTCATTGAGGGGATTAGTCAGTAGTAGAAATTGTTCCACTGGTGAGTAAACACACAGTGGGCTGGGAAAATAGTTAATATATGCTTCACAACATGCATTGGTGGCAACCTAATTGTGTGTTTGTCGTTTGCATAACTGTGTAATCTTCTGGAATCTCCAACAATCTTAACAATATGTTTATACTTGAGGTTGTAGCAACGGTGCAGTGTAACAAAACAAGACACAATATAAGTATAAACACAATTCTTTAGCAAAACGATTTCGAGCGAATAGGTGTCCTTTGTCTCGGTTTATTTCATGATATCAGTGCTACGTGTGTCTATGAATTCAAATTGTTGACCAGGCATGACACGGTTCAGTAGCCAATCATAGTAGCGCGTTAACGGTTATGACTACGGATTTCTTGTTGCTGATTACACATATGTACACTCTGCCATTTTCAAACGTTTCAACGGATAGTGTTACACCTTACCGTTGTCCCGCGTATTCTGTTTGCTACCACTCTTCTGAAGATCAAACCATTGTGAAAACTAAATCACATCAAAAAGTCTAAGTTAAGAGTTCAAGTTCATACACTGAATACGTTCAAATCAGTTACAAATACCTTTTATTTACCGAAGATCAATTGAAAGTGAAAGATTTACGAGACATTCTGATTTGTTTTTGTTTACTTCACGAGACGAGTGGTCTGTGACTGAAATGGCCACACGAATAGTAACATGGTATCTATAGTCACTAGTTAATGAAAAACATTGTAACAATGATATATAACAACAATAGCGCGCTTATAGCAGTCTGATATTCTTGTTGTACAGTATATATTTAACACACATAACACGCTCTACAACCTGCAAACCAGTAACAACCCCGTCTTAACAGCCGAGAGGGTCACTACTATGTTTGATACGTTCTGCCTAACTTACGTACCATAAAGTTTAAAATTTCACTGATTGATTATATTGATATTAATTGGTCTACTCGTACACTATGTAAAAAGAATGTTGCCACATAAATTGAAGAAAAAACGTTTACTCCAAATTCAGCATGTTGTAATGTTTTGTAGGTTACCGTTAAAAAAAGTAATTCGACGTTCATTGAAATAGTGAGCTGTACATCAGACTGGCAATGATGTTGAGTTAGTTGTGTAGCTTTAGTTAAAAATATAACAACAGTATTGTGATGCTCTTCAAAGTCTTTATTGTATTCACTACCATCTATATTGGGTTGAAGGTATAATGTAATTATGTTGACTAGCTCAATAGGGCTCCGAGAGTAAGCGGAATTCTAAAATCTACATTTATATACACACCTATAGATGTATGGATGGATGGGTGGGTGGGTGGAATGATGGGATATGTGATGGGATATATGACAGGATATATGATGGAAGCGATGCTATTATCTGTTGACAAACGTCTTAACCAATGTACATTGTTCATCAATCCCGAACATAGTTCTGTTATACTTATAAATAGCTGGAATTTTAGGTGCCGGGAAAATATAGGTTTTCAGAAATTTCACATTAAATTTGTCCTTCAAGACTGTTACTGATTAAATTCAATTTTCACCTCTACCCTTCATAGTCATTTGAACTTCCTCTTTTAGTCCACACTATTAACTTCATTTTTGAGAACCACGAAAATGAATACAACCCTGCTAACCGCGACTGATTCTTTCATATAGTGCAGTCTGTCTTAGCCAATGATGTGTGACGTTAGCGACCAACAGTGTATTTAGGTGTTATTTCTAAATCGGTTAGTTAAACAAAGCAGCACTGGTATTCATCGCCCAAGGTAACGGAGACAATTGCATAGACATTGTTACAATTATTCATTCAATCGTGGCGATTTGGTAGATTGTACATCGGCTGCAGTTGTTAATCTTATGTGTTATAAACAGCAAATTAGTACACGTATACACTGCAAATCGAAAGATAAACATATAGTCCACACATCACACGCGGTGTGCGTCCATTATATATGTACACCAATCCCCATTACATCACTTTAAGCATGTATTCCACGTTGTCCTAAGAGTGACTACTTACTTCCTGTTCCCATGTTTATTCACTCCTCACCTACATCACAGCCCCCTTTGTTTCAATTGTAAGATATCCTCATGCTTGACCACAGATGACAACCCGTTGCATCTCATGTGTATAAACATGTGGTTAGTCAAAGCCTTTTTCTAATGCCTTAGTAAATTATAAGTAAATATCTCAGAAAAAGAGTTTATGTTACAGAGAGGTTTTTACCCTTTTCTCAGGAAGCTAAATAACGTAAACACTTTTTTAGTTAGAATGAGAAAAGGACTTACATTCCAGACTTCAGAGAGCGCACTTTAGACACTATTCTGGATCCGCAATCCACTAACAATAATATCTCAGAATAAAAAAAAGTGTATGTTCTACAATTAAATCTAAGTATGTAGATTATATTTATCTGCTGTTAATTCTACTTATTTAATAATTCAGCCCTGAACCTATTGAGCCGGGGCACCCAACGTAACACTACATGGAACTTATTGAAGGCAAGTTGTTATTTGTAACCGTTATACTATTTTTATTTCATCTTTAATACAGGTACACTTTAAAGTTTGGTGATATATGCTATAAGGAAAAAAGAAACAACCTCACTTATCATCGTAAATGACTTTACCCAGTATGAAGTATTAATTTAATATACAGTCGCTTTAACTTTTTTGTACTAAATGAGGACTGAAACAACAACATTCTCCCGAATTCCACAGTAAAGCTCTAGTCCTAGCTGTAACCTACGTATTATTCAGTGACGCGGTGAGTTACACCCTGTCTATTTAGGTGTGTATGCATTTCAACTGTGCAGGAAGTGTAAACGGCTTCTAATACAAGGTAAAAGGTAAAAGGTCTAGTGAACTAGAAAGATAATTGTAGAGAGAGCAAAGTAATATAAGTCACATGAATCTACGAGTGGCTGCGTCATTCAACTACACTAGATACCATGAATAACCAAGTCAAGTTCATCTAGTCATTAATCATAATTTAACGTAGAAAACATAGGGTTGGACTGTGCTTCATGGATTATGTGGTGTTAAATAATCGTATCAATCAGTTATGTTACGCGGCATAAGTACCTTGATGCTCCTAGGTTCATAATAACTGTGTAACGTAATTCAATAGTTGTTTAGCAGTATTCGATACTACCACCATGTTTATGAAAAGTGCCTGATAAGCCATCTGCATTACGATGTTATATCGTTCATTACCCACATAGGTATCAGAACTGTGAAAGGGATTATAGCTACTTTATGAAAGCAATCGGTAATAACATCGTGAACAGAATACTGTAAATATATAGGTAGCACTTACAAAGTAGTAATTGTTTGTAGAAATGTGGTAAAACAGGCTAAAGACAGCTTTTACTAACTGTTATTGTTGACTGAACACGATGACTAATCAGTTCAATTTGTTTAGTTTTCTGTATTATAGATTGCTTCGCCGTCTGACCTGAAATATCATTGTAGGTATATACATGTTACTATAGGCGTGGAGAGTGATTATGCAAGTTTCCCATCATCAATTAAATTAGTCATATGACTATTCCCATGCCTGTTGCTTCTTATGTTCATAATACTGTAGTTAAGGGGGGAGGGGGTCATTAATATCATGTGAAGGTACAATATTTTGAGTCAAAGCATGAAACATTTAAACAATTATGAGTTTTTTCATGAGGTTGTAATGTTTTTAAATTATTCATATAGGGGATTAGTCAGTGGTCGATTTGTTTTCCACTGGTGAGTGAACACGCAGTTTGCTGGTCAAAATAAGTTAATATATGCTTCATCGCATGCACTAGTGGCAACCTAAATGTGTGTTTGTTGTTTCTATAACTGTAAAATATTAAAACAATCCTTACAATATACTTGTTCTTGAGCGTGTAGCAAGGTTACAGTGTAAAAAAGACCAATATAAGTTTAAATACACTGCTTACACGTGATATGCACCAACTTGCCCTAAGCAGAAATATTTTGTTGTTGCTAAGTGATTTCGTACTTCCTTTATCATTAGCAAAACGATTTTGAGCGAATCCTTCTCCTTTGTCTTGGTTTCTTTTATTGTATCAGTGCTACGTATATCTATGAATTCCGATGATTGTTTAAGCATGGTACGGTTCAGTAGCCAATCATAGTAACACGTTAACGGTTATGACTATGGATTTTTTGTTACTGATAACACATATGTACAGTGTGTTCTCTCAAACATTCAACGGATAGTTTTACACCTTACGTTGTACAACGTATTTTGTTTGCTACCACTCTTCTGAGGATCAAACCATTTTGAAAACTAAATCACAAAAACAAATACAATTAAGCGTTCAAGTTCATACATTGAAAGCGTTCAAAGTAGTTACAAATAGTTTTATTTACCGAAGGTCAATTGAAGATGAAAGACTTAAGAGACATTCTGATCGTGTTTGTTTTTTAATTTCCGAAACGGGTGATCTGAGACTGGGAGTGTAGTTAAAAATGTCTATATTGCATCCTACTCCCTAGTTCATGAAATATATTGCAACAATGGTATTTAACAATCCTATAGTGAGCCTCTATAAGTACGCCATTTTTGTTGAAAAGTGTTGATTTAACACACAAATATTCCGCTCTACAACCTGCACACCAATTGCAATCCCGTCTTAACTGGAATTTCTCAATTCAAACCTGATATACTGCGACAGCAGAGAGAGGCTATAAGATGTATGGCAGGTTTGTCTTACTAACGTACCTCAAAGTAAAATATCACTGATTAATTATGTTGACAAAAATTGGTTCACTCGCACACTATGTGGAAGGTATGTTGCCGCCTGCAATGAAACAAAACGTTAACTGCAAATTCAGCATGTTGTAGTGTTGTATAGGTTGATGTATAAATTACGTGGTTTAGAGTGTTCACTGAAATAGTTAGATGTCCCATCTGCCTTGCAACTATGTTGAGTTAGTTATGTAGCCTTAGTTCCAAATATAATAGCAGTACCAGAATATGTAGAGAGTTGCTTGTAGAAAGTAGGTATGTTGTTTGAGATCGTGTGTGAATGCATCTTGAAAGGTTGTGTTGCATTGTGTGTGAATATAACTCCAAGCAGTATGTTGTTTAGTTTGATTAGGAGTTAAACTGATAGTAACAACACGGTCACGTCAAACGTTTACTTAACATTCAGGCAATGTGGTGCCTTGACATTTGAAACCATTACAGAAGCATCTCGATGTTAATGATGATAAGCGTGTTGACACACTTTTCATTTGCAATACTTTACAGTAGGTAAATACAGTTGAGAATATCCTTCATTTGTTTCATGAAGAAATCGGTGATAATGTTAGATTGGGTTGTTTTAGTTGTAAAATCGATGAACCGCAAGAAAATGAAAATCATGGAGACATATCTTCTTGTCATCACAATGCTTTCGAGTTAACGTACAATGATAATGACATGGATACTAATATCTAACTTCATTAACATGTATTATGTGATTTGTTTTCGTTTGGAAAAGTTTATTTGTTAGTACTTACTCATTTTTAAACATTATTTATATTTTCCATCATGACTCCATTACCTACCATCAGACACATATTAGACTTGATACTGTTTTCATGCTCTGTGACAATCAACAATGATTTAGATTTGTTCAATGCAATGTCTACTAAGTAAAGGTTAATCAACGGTGTACCGTGCGTTTATGGCAGGATAATGAACGAAATGGGGTATATCTGAAGCGATGCGTAAGGTCGTATACGGAGTGCATGCATCCAGCGATACGGTTATACCCCGTGAGTTCATTCACACAAAACACTGAATAAGCATTAATTTATATTTCAGAACGATACATTTATATACAAAAAACAATTAGAACAAATTAACCAGCAATTTTCAAAGGGTACCCGGTTGTTCTATACTGTTAGTTAAAAGTCTCAAAGCAAATGTAAAAGCGCATGTTAAATAGCAATCATGATGATAATTAGGCTACATATTGGGCAATTCACCAAAACGATATGACGCAAGAGCTTCTGCGCCTGCTTCCGATTGACATAGCAATACAAGGACATATTCCTTTCAAGACGTAAAATAATTGCCTGAAACTTGACATTCTCTAAAAAGTTAAGCTTGTAGCTTGGAGGTATGCTTCTTCTTGGTATCAAATGTTTGTGTGCACCGAGCAATGGAAACGTAAAACGCAATTGTAGAAGAATGGGCCTGCCATAAAGTGAAAACCGTGTAAACATTAGTTGTGAGAATCTTTACAAAATGAAGTATTAGTAAATGTAAATATCTATCAAACGAAAACGGTTTAAGAAACTACCCAACATCAGTTTCGTCGACATGATGTATCAAGTACTTCAGGTATGAGTCACATCAACCTGATTTATTTCATCAAACAAGAAGAGATAATTACTGATTTGGTATTGATAAGCAATATGAGTACCATTTATGATTTCAGACATATTGACATTAACACCAGTAACCCGTACGCAAAATAGTAGACAAACAATAAGTTAAACTAAGAGCAAGATTGACTTGAATGCCACACAGTACTGTGGATCCTCAGTAGATGCACGGTTAGCTCATTTCATAACTTTTACTATATTACCAGCAAAGGAGGGCGTCTTTCCGGATATGTAATGGATTTACGGTAGTTAACATTACGGTTATTATACACAGTAAAAACAAGATGTAAAAGTTAACGGGGTATTATAGTGGGGCTAAAGAATTGTGCAATATTTACAAGACGCTGAGTAAAACATACATATCAGGCGACACAAAGATAGGTGTAGTGATATATAATTACGTAATGAGTAATATTTGGACCCGTTTGCCATTTTATACCGGTAAAACAAAAAGCCGGTGTTATTTATTACACTACACTGTATAAAATACAGTAATGTTGCAACGTCGAAGTGTTAACCCGCTTTCATACCGCCCGCTGCTTGCAGAACGACAACTTGGAAGCCACTAAACGTTTAATAGTTGTTAAACAATTTCTAGAGAGCAACGTATGAGAGTAAATTTTGCTAGATCAGATGTTATAACCTAAGTTTAACTATCCTAGCCTAACCTAATAAGCCCAGGTCAATTATATATTTACATTGCATATGTTACTTCACCCAACAACAGGCAAGCGACATAGCCTATGCTAGTAATACCAGTTAAATATTGTTTTTTTGTTTGTTTTTTTTTTGGGGGGGGGGGAGTGGGACTACATACGAAATAAGACATTGGTCCAAGGTGACTTAAAATAATTATGTTAGTTTTTTTTACCTTTGAACGCAGTTGAATTTTTACGTGAAGAAACTAAGTTATGTTAATGAGTGGGCTAAGCAGTAAGCACAATATAAACTAAATAAACATGAATATCTATGCATTTTTTGTTTATTTTCACAATTCAATGTTTTCATACTCTAGTTGTTTTACATGCAAAAAAATAATATGTTTTGATTGCGGTATCCATGAATGTTCATTTTACATAAGCATTTTGAAAATGTAAAACATGTTCTTTGCCATTATTGTTATTAAGCTTTACAGCAGTTTTATTTGCAAATATATTTGTTCTTTAATTTTCAAAGCTCACAGGATTGATTATGAAGTATTTGATTTATTGCATAAGGAGAGCATAACACAATTATCCCCTAATCTCGGTCTTTATTTAAAGTTTAAACATCACTTTAACTTAAGGCACAACTCTCTTGTTAGTTTCATTTGAGTACTATGTATACTTATTATACGTGCTTGAAGTGTATTAGAGATGTAAAGCTGCTATGGAAACATTTCAGTTTGCAACACAAAATCTAGAACTAAAATCATATTTATATTGATTCTAAGCTACCGTTGAGTGATCATTTTTGTAATGTTGCATCTCAAATTGTTAAAGTCGTTGTTATACTAGAAATGCTCTCCGTATAATATATCTTATTCTAATATATCAGGAAAGGGGAGGGGTTTAATTGGTGGGTGGGTGTTTTCCATTTCCTCCTTTGCGGTTTAAACCTACCTGTCTCTTTTCTGCTAGTCTTCGCAGTACTTTTTACGTAACCCGCCCTG
>KN886343.1:0-14214 GCA_000934455.1 Apostichopus parvimensis
TCATATACCCACTTGCTGTCATTTAATGGAATAAAATCAATAACATATGAAGTGAGTTTTTCTTGTTATTTCGAATCTGTAAAACTAAAAACCTTTAACAAACATGTTGAACAAAAGTTTGAGCAACTTTTATGAGTTAATGCCCAGTTATTTGGTTACACTCTATGCAGAAATGTGTATGGACAGTCATCATTCATAACGACTGTATTATTCAAGTGTTTGGTTTGACATGGTCCCTTACAGACATATACTCACTTGTGATTTATCACCTCTTTATTTATTTTTTTTGGAGTGGATGGGTGAGAGTCGACTAATTGCATACAGATACTAATTGATCACATTTCTGTGTATGTTATCAGTCATTAAGCAGTGTTTAAGGCTTATTTTATTTGGAACAATTACAATCCCTTCTGTCTTTGATATTGTAAACAAGAGTTATAATGGAGAGTGACTCTCCATTTGCATGCTGCTGTTGTTGGGGTGGTATTTCCAGAAGATGGTGCTTTTTTATAAGCATATATGCTTCAGTTGGGCAGTTTGTATACAATTTGTACTGTGTAAAGCTTTGTATGAAATATAGAATATACATAGCTAATTTCTAGATATTTTTGCGTGGGCTAAATAATGACCATTTTGGGAGATGGGAGGGAGGAAGGTCCTAACAAAAGTTATATATGGAAGGGAATTTCAAAGCAATGAAATGGTAGTTGTCAATACAAAACAGTAAAGGGTTTGGGATAATCTTGTGCAGTTGATATTCTATCACAATTGCATTAATCTTGCACATTTCTTATAATTTTAACAAGGCTCAAACTTATTTGTTGCTGTTTTATTAAAGATTGGCACCACTTGGTAACCTATTATTAATCCCATATTGCTGGCAAAGGCAATCAGCTAGTATATGAGTTGTTATAATCTACCAGAACAATGAACTACTGAAAAATCTGCTAGACTATTAAATCGATACCATATTAATAGTTTATAGGAATAGTCAATAAAGCATGGTATTAATGTCAATTAAATGTCAACAACCTTATAAACAGAACACTAAATGCTCAGGAGAGGAGGTGTTGGGTGGTGCTTTATATTCTAATCATCTATGATTTATTTCAAAGTTTGTTTTCATTTTTTCAACTTCTTTATTAAACAAGAGTGGTTGTTTTCAATAAATTCTCAATTGTTGTTCTGAGCAAGAACAGCAACTAATTATGAATGTGTCCAGGGATGCTTTGTAACAGTTATCAGATGGCCCAAGATGAATAAGTTCATGTAAGATGAATAGTTCCTGGAAATTCAACATTAGTCAAACTTTGGTAATATCACACCCAAGTAAGGAGTCTCCTACCAAACTTGTTAAATAATGAAATATTTATGTGATATGAGCTAAGATGATCTAACTTTAGACCTCAAGTACTACATTGTATAAAACATAATAATGGAACCATGTAGTTTTTTAAGTTGCACAGTAATATGTCCACATATTTCAGTACATTCCTATTGCAAAGTGAGATTTATTAGGCAATCAACAGCTATTTTTTGATGATTTGGTAAGATTTAAGTCTGCTGTAAGCTTGTTTAGAATATTTGAGTATACTACATTTGTACTGATTGAACACAAGGATCTTTGCTTATTACTTGCCACAATTAACATTACTGTTACTGTTGATAGTTTGTGATCAGCCTATCATGTGTCTATATGGACATATGGTATGGTTGGACATTTTTTCACCTTTTCATCACAAAACATGTAATGGTGTCATATGGTCTGTCCATACATAGTATTGATCAGCTTTCCAAGGCATGTAAACATGGAGAGAATGACCCCATGATACAGTGAATTAATGTCCCTCATAATGATTTGCATAACTAGAGATTGTGGTATGAACCCTATACAGAGTTGGTCAGTGTATGCTGGAATGTTATTGTAATTTTGATAGCTAGTAATTGGGAATGCAGTGTAAAAGCAAGTACAGTAGGTCCAAGGGTGTGTCCAATATCATGATTGCATGAATCGGTAGTATTAGCTGTACTGAGGTTTATGCCAGCCATATACTAGGCAAAAGACATTTGAATTCTACCACAATCTGTTAAGTTATAGTTAGTCTAGTGATTGTTTCAAGGCAAAAAAAGCCCTTTGCTTGGAACTAGATTATTACGTAGGTGTCAAAAACATTAGAATATGTTAAACCAAACAATATACCTCCCTAACCCAACCCACCCCCTTCCCCCCTCCAATTCTCTTTGTGGCTTTCTGTAACTACAGGGAAGATGGCGAGGGACCCGTGTAAATTATAATAGTGTCAATTACATCAAATTAATGTTTTAAAAGTCATATCAGGCTCTTTTCCCTAACACTCACACATTCACCTGCTGCATTTGCTATAAATTGTACATGTATATAATATGAAACGGAATAATTCAAGATCAGTCTATTTGCAACAACATGAACAATTTATCAAATACCCTAACATTTGTAGAACAGTTTTATATTAACTGATGAAACTTATGCATGATTGTTCAATGATTTTTTACCCTAAAAAGTGTGATAATAGACTCTTCATTAAAAAATTATATGGTGGAATAATAATTAAAAGACTTCAGGGACTGGCTCATTAAAGTTGCAAAAGGTAAACAGATGCAATTTGTACACTGTGGTTGTATGGGAATACGTTGGGGGTTGGGGGAGTCCCATTCTACTGAAGCATTACATGTCAGAAAGAGTATTTATAAAATACTCTATACTTCTATGGAACGTATCACAGAGCCCTATAGTAGGGGTCCAGGGAGATAAGCCCCCAAGCTGCAGAGCAAAAATGATGGGAAATGATGGGAAGACATTTTGCTACTCACATCAAACCGCATACTGAAAATTTCACAGAAGGCCCTGTTTTGGACCCCTCACATGACAACTTTTTTTCCTTGAACAACTATGGATCACCACCATTCAAATTTATATTCACAACATTTCAGCAAATTTGGACAAAAGTTCTAGGAGGAGTAGCATAATTTACATTTTCAGAAAATGACCTCTTGTAACCACAAATGATCTTCAAATTTATAACATCTGATCATGTATGAAAACTGAAATCACACAAACCACAAAATTTCAGCCCAAAAAAGAGGAAACATGATGAAAACGGCAGTCATTCAAACACGTTGGCAAAAAAGTGACATAATTTTTGGCCAAACTTCACGATGGCTATACCTCAGCCGAACGCTTTCAGCTGAGCTAATAAAAAACTGTGTTGGTAACACCTTTACCACAAGTTTACATATAGTTAAAGCTGTACTATTATGAAGATCATTCAAAATCATAATCCAGGATTTCTAGATGACTTTCAATATAAGACACTTGCATAGTTATAAACTTTAACTATGCATAACTATTTCCATAAAAATGTTGAAAATTTCCTTAATGCCAAAATTATTATTCGGTTTTCATCTTCAAAAGAAATTGATTTCTATCTAATGGACCATGTAACTACAGAGTTTGCTTCTAGGAGAAGAACTTCAAAGAGTTATACATTTACAGATCTGTCTTTAGAGGTTGGCTAATAAAGTGCACAGAATCAATTGGTAGAAGTATTGTTGTACTTGTTACTATTCAATGATGGGTGTAATGAATTTTGAATTGGATCAGCCATTGGAATTCCCCTTTTTACAAGATTCTAATGCGTATCACTCTTGAGCTGCATGGCTTATGCAACAAAGTCAAAATTGTGTAAGTCATATTGACCAAGTAGCAAGTCATGCCATATTAAGTCATTTTTCTTCAAGTGATGATGTCATAATTAAGTTACATGTAGTATACACTTAATGTTTAACATTAATTAAACCATTAGGTTCTAACTATAGTAAAACAGGCAACTATAACAACAACACATCACATTTTCTTCATTATTAAACCAAACATATCTTGTACATACTTGTACTATTAACATACAGTAAACAATTATTATAAAAGTTTACCTCTAACTTCTGTAATCACTTTGGCCAAAAGCACATATATGAGGTGACTTTACCTTCACAAGTTGTTGTTTGTCCAGAACTAGGAAAGTATGGGTCACCGATATAACCAGGACTACAATCACACCTGTAACTACCTCTGGTGTTCTCACATTCTGATGTCATAACATCACAAGAGTGACTTCCAGTACTGCATTCATCAATATCTGTAACAAAAGATCATTTAAACTATACAACTGAACAATAGTACATGTAAATACTTGTAAATGACTCAAATATATTGTTAGTAGGAAGTGACTTGGAAATAAAAATAACTATGAATTACTAACAATAATGACATTTGAAACAATAAATTATTCAGAGAGGTATAGAACTTTTTTTAAGATACACTTACCGTGTCTTACAAGCAAATTCTGCAAGTTCCGTGCCAGATTTACTGGAATAACTCACGACTGATACATACTCAGAACATTAAATATCCAAGTTACAAACCCAAAAGAACTGTTAAGTACAGCAGTGACTGAAGTACAGCAGTGACTTCAAATTAACTACTGTGAGATATCTTCATTATCATTTCTTGAAGTCATAGTTGGTGATTCCAAATTTTCAGTCGACAAATACAATTGGCTGCATGACAAGACATATATCACATTCTTGTTATATGGATTAATCATGACTTATTATTGCATTGAAGGTGCAAAGCACTAATATAGATGTTTCATGTGAATTACTGTATCAATAACACCGACTGTTTAAGCCTATAAAGTTTAAAATTGTTCAGGCTAATGCTGGTTGGCAAGGTTGTCTGTGTGTTACTGTGAATATGACAGTCATAGTCTGTCAAAATGTGAAATATATCACACAGCAAGTGTGTTAATTTAAAAATAAATAAATATTAACTGTAATTTCAGGCTGGAAAGGTTAACACATACAGATCTGTCAAAGGAAAGAAATCCTGATGGAACTAAGATTTATTTTAAGATAAATAATTTATTTGATGATGTCCTTTCTCATGGATCTAAGCTTAGCATAAACCTTGGCCACAAATAACGCAAGAAGCACTGGAAATTATGAAATGGAGTTAGGCCTAATGTTAGGTCAAACAATTAAGTCTGCATCTCAAGAAGTTAAAAAAGCATTGCAAATGGCCAATACAAGGTCATGACACATCTTTCACTAGCTTTGTTCAACTGGAAAGTTGATATGATCAGTTTGTTATCAGTTTCATATATAAACCGTTCAAGTACACCTGTGAAACATTTACAAACATCTACTATGTACTAGGCCTATAATTACTATGTGTAACATTAGGCCCAACACTAACACTGATTTCGCTAATTTTAAGACCGACTTTTGATTTCCACCTTCTCTTCCAAACCCCTGGATCCCCTGACCCCTCTCTTTAACAGTATGTACACCCCTGCTTACAGGTATGTAGAAAAAGGAAACAGATTACCTTGTCATGCAATTGTCTCAACAGAATAGTGTGTCACCATAATGGTTGCGGTTTATGACCTTTTTGCTGATGTCAGAAATTTTAACTACATTTTTAGACCTTGCCAACTTGATGGATATATCCCAGTTAAGTTATTATTTTAATTTTAATATCAAGTCCATTTTCGGCTAGCCTAGCTCACATGCATTCTGAGCTTCAAATTTGATGGACAGGGGTCTGGTGGCACATGGCTCAGTCCACATGGAATATCCTGGGTTGTGGGAATAAACGTTGTGCCACAATGGTTCAAGGGAGGGTGGAATTTTGAGGACCTCTCGTTGTTTTAATGGATGATAAACAAGTGTTGGAGTTTAGAAAACATAATCCTAAAGCAAGTATTTTGTCCAAGATATAAACACAAAATGCCAAACTCTTGAATGTAACTGGGTGTTTCCCCATATTATCACCAATTTCAAAAAGATATTTTCAGTGTGAAATATAACCTATGAAGTTATTCGATGATCTCTGTGCCTATGTCACAGTACGTCACCAATGGACAGTATCTTTGTAGTTGTAAACAATCACATCTTCTGCCCATGTTGTGTCTATACACGAACAGCCAAATTGGAATTATGCAGGCCCTATTAACAAATTTGGAGATATTGCTGGGGCATATGACATAAATTCCTAGTGCATTTCCAGGGACAATTTTCCCCAGGTACTGTCCTTGGAACATAGGGACGTCTGGTCAACTTACACTAAATTAAGGATCATTGAATGAGTCCTACACCTTTCATGTTCTATAGTTTATCACTATAATTTTATGCAAATATAAATGCAGTCAGTTATGAAGCTATTAAACATTTTTTCAATACTTTTCATTTCTGTGAATATGCTGAATGGTGTGCAATCCAATTATGGCTATATATAGTCAGAACTTGCTGCTCCACACTGTAGTATCTCAAAAGTGTCAGACTAGCTATACCTTTGCAATATCAAAACACTTATAGAGACCATCCCATGGAACAACAATAAACATCAAGCTATGATCCAACTCATTGGAACATTGTTACTGAGAGGTGTGTAGAGATAAGATTCCTGTGGTAGGTAATTGTCAAATTAATCTGTAAATCATCAAGTAACAGAAAATGTTAACTTGATAAAATTTAATAGTAGCTGTTTCTTTTTGAAGGCATGATCCTGAACAATAAGGAATGTTGAATTGGTTAAATTTAAAGGGAACTTGCAGATTGGTTGTAAATTTTACAATTCAAGGACATTTCAATGTATCCATACATATTTACCTGCGCATGTAGGTTGTCCAGGTGGTGTGTACGGTGAACCGGTGTAACCAGAGTTACATTCACATCTGTAGCTGCCAATGGTGTTCAGGCATGTTGATGAGCTGCTATCACACATATTTGTTCCAGGGAATGCACATTCATCAGCATCTGTTACCAAACAGAACCAAAAATTATGATTTGGTGCAGACATATATATTAAAATCTGGAAACAAAGCATAACAAAGAGTAATGTATGGTAGGGTTTGGTTTGGTTATTTCAGAAAATTCAGATCATATGGAAAGGCTTCTGGACTGATTGATTGCGATTATTAAAAATACTTAATATGACATCAATCTTGATTAAGATATCAAATTTTCTAGATGCTGTGATAAAATCATAAACTTGGCAACATGTCAAACCTCAGTGTCATGATTGACTTGGGAAGTTAATACAATGGATGACATCTTGACAAAATGTTTCAGATTGTCAAACATACAAGCTCTACTGTAGGCAATTGCTATTTTATGTGCATACATGCATCTACCAACAAGTGGCACAAATTTGTCAGTGTTTTCACAAGTGCACAAACAAGCAGCAGACAAATGCTTCTTAACTAACTGTGTTCATTTTCAATGGGATGTTGACTCATCCCATACTATATTGCTAGATACAACAAACATTATTATTATTTATGTATTTATTATTATTTTTATGTACAACATAAATGGAAGACATCTTCACAGTTTTCAACTGGTTGATGAACTTACTAGCACAGTGTAACTGAGCAGAATTCAAAAATGTAGACAATTTGCAATACATGTACATATATAAAGGAAAGTTCATAATAATCATGGAATTCGTAAAGAACACTTTGAAAGGCAAAGGTTCAACTGTGTCACTTTCAGTGATGAAAATAAAAGAAATTTATAAATAATCATTGTGTTTATCAGCCTATTTCTGTATAAAATTTCATGAAACTAGTAGACCACTCATAAGCCAGTCAAATTAAGTTGGAGAGTGACATAAATAGCACACGTAGATATGGAATAAATTCACATTTTGTTGTGATATCCCCTAAACAATAGTAACAGCTTTTACGTAGCTGCTTGGGTTTTCAAGTATAATACCAAATCCATTTTATCACTCAATGTATCAAATTTTGAAGGCAATGCTAATTTTCATGGTACATTGAACAGTATTAGGAAAGATGTGATTACAGTTCTTGATACATGAACACTTTTAAAAGTCAATCAACATCATTATATCTGCAGATTTCCCTGCATTGTAATGATATAATAATATTACATTTGAATGTTATCCAGCAGATGATAACACCAGAGCCTTTTGAAGAATTCAAACATAGAGGGAAGCAGAGGGCAGACTTGAGTTGACCTTGACCCAAATGATAACATGATCAGAGGCTAGACTATTTCTGATGGGGGTGAGTTAGTGTGGGGAAAAGGAATGACAATAGCATCCTGTGAAATGGTTTTAGGGACATCCACATAATATTTGAACGTTATCAGGATTGTAACATTTATATTTTCAATACTTTTGTTATGTATGTCATCTGTTTCCAATTTAGGTTTCTTATTTTCTGACTTGAACAAGAGATCCTTGTATGTAGTACAGTAAAGTAGAGCAAGAAAACATAACAGAAGAATTTGTTCCTGTTTGCCAACATGGCTTGGTCGGTCATTTCTACTGCAAGTCGTTAATTATACTCATTAACATATATGGTCAGAGTCTACTACATAGGCATTGCTTAAAATCAATTCATAACAGAAGAATAGAACTGGAAGGTGAATGGAAAGATGAAGAATATTAAACAAAACCAAAGAGCAAATTATTTAAATTGAGGCATAGACAAGCAAGCTTTTATGGGCTCAAGAAAGCCATGAGTCTAATACTGCCATGATCACAATATCTTAACCATTTTAACGGTCCAGTGTCTCTATTGAAAATGATAGGGATCGCAGCTTTCATCATGCTGCCCCCCGTTTGTGAAACTCACTTCCAGTAGATACATCTCTGGACTCACACCAGTTTAAGCATTGTCTTAAAACTCATCCTTTTTACATTGGTATGACATGTTTCTTCTTCTTTCTTTTTTGTCTTCACCTGTAAAGCACATTGAGCAACTTTTGTTGGATTCTGCACTATATAACACTAATTATTAGTATTATTATCTTATTTCTGGTCCCACTGCCTCATTGCTATATGACTATATATTATATATATTTTGTCATTGTAATTTAATGGCAGAAATAAATGAAATGAAACTATTATTATTAAACAATAGGGATCTTGTAGTCACTAAGGTGAATACAACATACCAAGTATGAAGTATAAAGGAAACTGGTCTTGTAACTAAAACTCTGTATTTTGACACTGAGGGTTTACCCAGTTGTTTACATTCCTAACTACAGCAGAGTACCGATGCTGCTACTGTACACTCACAAGCAATGAACTAAGTTTATTTGTACAACAAGCATACCATGGTGGATTCTAAGGTAAAAATCAGCTTAAATAATGTGCTATATAATGTTATATATCACAAGTTAAGTAACCGAGTTTATTTTACTATGGCACATTCAGTGGCGGAGCTAGGGGTATTGGTCAGAAGGGGCGAGAATGGTCTGTAGGGGCGCTTTCGACACTATCTAAGCGGAGCGCCACCACTGGTTGGCGCGTAGCGTACAGAAAATTTCTGAGTAAAAATACTCCCTAGATCGCCGGAAATGACCCTTTCCGGGCCTGGTTAATTTGTGTCATCGCCAAATTATACCAACAAAATGTGACAAATGTCAATAAGTAGATGAGAGCGCAATAAAAAAGTCAATAATCTAGAATAAGTAAAAAGTGGTAAAGAGCTGAAAAGGGCACCAGCAGTCCATTTGAGTCCGTCAGGGGGGGGGCATCCGCCCCCCCCCCCCCCTGACTGTATGGACACTCCGCCACTGGGCACATTCCATCAATTTGAAAAATCTCAAAGCCCTTAATAACCGGTGGATCAAAAGTATGAACACCCAACCTTTACTTTTGTAGTTACAGTGCTTACAAGGTTAATTTTAGAATGTTACCTCTGTTGACCTTAAATAACCTTTGACCTTCACACTAAAGTATAGGTTTATTGTACTTACTAGGGTGGATTCACATGCAAAGTATGAAGTTCACCCAACCATGACTTTTGGAATAACAATCTTTACAAAGTTTCATACTCAAATGACTTTTGACCTCCACACACCCACATACCAAATATGTAGTTCATATACACTTAAGTTTTGTAGTTACAGTGTTAACAAACCAATTAAAGCAGCACACCATCACCAATGCATATATTCCTTTCCCCTCCAGCAAGGAATCAAAATAGAGTTGGCAGAAGATCAGTGTAACTTAAACAGCTTGGTAATATTCTTTATGGTATTGTTCTCCCTGCATTTCTTTACTATTCACTGAATTATCAGTAATAGTCAGTAAACAGACTTGAATGTTCAAACTATTTTCTGCTCACAGTTGCTACACATTGAGGAGTTTTTTATCACTCAGTTAAGGCTTAGTTGCATCAGCTGCTAAAGTCACCTTAATAGCTGTTTATTAGCATGAAACAAAGCTTCATTTTATGCTTTGTGGCTGATGCTAATAGTCATGAATGTTTGCAAGAGACAGCAAATCTTCGGCAGTCATTCTTATAAGCAGAAATGTGGGTTGCAACAACAGTGCCATACGCTGGCTGTGTATTCACTTGAATTCCACATTTAAACCATGAGTTAATCCACGTGTGGCTTACAAGGACCGACCCCTTGCAAAATTTCATTTAAAAGGAGTTTGTTAATGCCCCTTACGGATAAACTGGGTTGATGGCTGAGAGTTAAGCTGAGTCAAGCCATTGGTGAACAGCATCGTTACAAATGCAGGATTCTGTGTCCGGGAAGCAATGTTATGTCCAGGGACGCAAAATCTTCAAATTGCTTGCGTCCGGCATATGCAAAAATGTGTTTTTTATGAGAAAAAAACCCCAAGTACACACTCACAACTAGATCAATGGAAACATATGTAGTAAAGTAGAATTTCTAGAGTATGTTCTTGTGTTTGGTCTCCCATGTCGCTTTAACTTAAACAGATCTCACCCAAGGCTATCCAGGGTAGGCATGACTCATTTCCTGTCAGTTGTTCACTCTGATATTAGTGGGCATCATACAATTTAGTGCCTGTATGTTTTCTCTTAATGGGTTGAGGACCTTAGTCTTTCTATAAATTTACCTTTCATTTATATCTAAATGATTGTTTCCTACCTTATATTAAATGTTTTCCCCGTAAATATTCATGCTACTGGTTAAAATTGATAGTTACGCCATGTGATACGTCTAGATGCCCACATGCGGTGCTTGTGAGGTAATTGCTCTTTGTTCTTGCTCTTGCCACTTATCGATCACTGAAGCCAGATGTCCGATTTTCGTGCAGTATATTGTTAGCCAAGAAGTGACTGTTTACCAAGTGTTTTTTCTTGTAGGAATAAGTGGGTGAGTTTGATAAGTATTTTTGTACATGCCTGCAAGTATAGATGAGGACTTGATGTCTATTTGAGACCAAAATGATCTTTATTTTGATGATGCTAAGTTCCGTTACGAAGTATTTTAAGTAACGTGTAACCTGTAATATACTAGTTTTGCGAATGCATTAGTTCGATCATTCCTTCACCTCGATTGTCACTTTTCGATCTTGTGACTTGAAGATGATGATTTTTAATATGAATAATTATTTTAGGCTCATCTCTAGTCGTGACTAGCGGTGGTTATTGATGGTGATTATATCATATTTTTAGAAGTAACGATCATGAAACGTATTGTGCTTTTCAAGCTGAGATACCACAGTGAGTGTACATATATGTGAGTGGGACACCCTCGAGGATTTTATGGAATGAGGGAGACATTCTGATATGCACTATGAATGTTGATTATATGACATATTATAAGAAAATAAGGTTATTTGGTGATGAAGTATGATATTATTCCAATGTGAAGATGGATTTCGTTATTTAGTGTTTTCTATTGTCGTATGTTGGTTATCACATCGTTTCAACTCCTAATGATTTATTGACTATTGTCATTGATAATTGTGTTATTGTTAAAGTGAACTATAATCAGGCTTGAATCCATTGGTACTGGGATAACTTTCCAACAATCAATTGTCAGCTGATGATTATTTGATGTCAAAGGACATTTAGTTGCCGCCTTGCCGGAGTAACGAAGAGTCTTAGTGAAGAGTGAATTCAGCAATGAAAGTAGCTGAATTTATAAAATGTTTACAAAAGAATTGTAATATTTTATTAGGACGGGTTCAGATTTATAAAGTATGGGTTTGATGGCATTTACAGTCCATTGTGGATGCATATCTTTGGTCTTTTGATTGCATTCTTGTTAAATATTGTACATACAGTAGTGTAATTAGATAAAAAATGGTCAAGATTGTTGTGTTGAGACAGTGTCACCTGAGCTCTATTGATATTGGGAGAATTAACCTGATAGTATCACTGGAGTGTGTAATTATGACAGCATTGGGTGTTCGTAACATGAATTGATTTCATTCTTTGGTATTTCCAGACATAATACTGTAGCAGGATTCATATCAACATTTCAAATGGTTGAATTATGGGAATGGAGTGTCTTGATTATTTTATGTCGTAGTGACCAATGTTATATGATATTTGTTTGGCACATCTCTATTACCTGTTTTTATTTTTAGGTGATTGTCCTTGAAGGTGTATAACTATCTTTGTGAGGGTACATTTCTACTGGGTATCTGGATGTGAGTCATGGTGTTTGGTAGTGATGATTATCTTATTTTTCAGCACGGTTCTGCTAAATTACTGCAAGGATATGTATTGGTATCATTTGAACAAAAATTCATTGCTTTTTCTGGAAACTTAATATTTGAGTAACAGTTTTGTTTACAACTATATTTTTGGACAATACCCTCTACAAAATTTATGTTAAATTTTGGGCTTCATATTTTATGGCATGCACTTACAGAGAGAATTTAGTAAGCAATTTCAGCAGAGGAAGTGACTAAATGGTAAAGATGATCAAGTACCTAAAATTGGCAACATGGGCTGTGACTTGCTTGAATTTAAGTTTCACCAATCAACTATCTCGATTATTAAAGTTATGTTCCAGGTTGGAGATTTTCTATGCTTGATAACATTTGTTTGGTTTTCATGTTTTATTTAATTTCCCGCTTGTGGTGCAAAATTCTGTAGTTTCGGCCATTTGTTTAACTTACATAAGTTTTATACAGAAATCCAATGTGGGTTGTTTACGATGAAGCATAATTAGATTTTTTCCTTATTTATCCGAGTCATTTGAAACATGCTGTTGTGTGAATGTAAACATTATTTTATCGTATATTTACTTTGTTTTGTAACTTGTGAATTCCATGTTTCAGGAGCTGTTTATCCAGTATTGACAATATAGACCAACAGACCGTATATTTCCTGGTTGTGTGTTTCTTTTCCCGAGGCTTACTACCTCAAATTTGCGTTTCTCTTCACATATTACGAAACACATATTTGTTAATGAATATATTTTTTTATCTCTTTTCAAACAACCAGAACTTCTTCTGAGAAGAACCAAAAGTTCTCCTACTCCTACAGATCATTGAATTTGTTTGAAAATAAATATCATAACAATCAACCACAAGGTACAAGGTTAAAGGCAAGGTACAGGGTGAACAACACTCCATTATGGTGATTTCATGCTTGAAATAGACAATGATACTTTTCCAAAATTAGCGTGACTTGATTGGCTTATAGTAATTTTGTAAAATGTGCATTCATACCACAGTAGTTTCAGTAAATTTTATTTTGGTACAAATTGAGCCATCTGCCCTATATATTGTGTATATAACATTCACAAAGTATAGGCAGTGATTCTACATTAGTTAGTAACAGTAGGTCATATAATAAACGCAAATGATGATTCATCTTGACGCAATCTTTTTTTTTACTGGACGCAAACTTTTCTTCTCTAATAACATTACTGGGTGAATCTATTAGTCTTTACAACCTACCTTTTCCAGCTGCTCTAGTACATCTCTGTTTCATGCTGTATTTTCTGCATAAAGACTCATCAGTGAATTTAAGGTCATCTTGCACCAGTATTATAATAAGAAGAGACACTTACCAACAACAGTGACAGTAAATACACAGGAGGCAACATTGTTAGCACCATCAGTTGCTGTGTAAGTAACTTGTGTGGATCCAATGGTAAAAGAGTCTCCAGGATTTTGAGGTGAAGTTGGTGTAACTGCTCCAGATGAGTCAGTAGCTGTTGGTGGTCTCCAAGATACTGTTGTAGATGCTGCTCCAAATGGTGCAATCACTGTTATATCATCAGGACAGTTGTGTATTGTTGGACGTTCCGTATCTAACAAATCATTGCAGAGGTAAAGAGATAAAGGTTACTGTTGTAGATGCTGCAACTGCAGGTGCATTCTCTGTTATATCATCAGGACAGTTGTGTATTGTTGGA
>KN886343.1:14264-35533 GCA_000934455.1 Apostichopus parvimensis
ATTGCAGAGGTAAAGAGATAAAGGTTACTGTTGTAGATGCTGCAACTGCAGGTGCATTCTCTGTTATATCATCAGGACAGTTGTGTATTGTTGGAGGTTCCGTATCTAACAAGTCATATGGAGATAACGGTTAATGTTTTAAATGCTGCTCCAAATGGTGCAATCACTGATATATCATTAGGACAGTTGTCTATTGTTGGAGGTTCTGTATCTAACAAGTCTAATGGAGATAAAGGTGGACTGTTGTAGCAAAAACCATTGTCTTAAAATTGATAGCCATTGATGTCAATTTAAATACAAGTCTAGCAGTCAGTACAACAACTAGATTGCAAATGTCATCATTTGAGTTCAAGTTGTGCTTTCTTGATAGTAGTTTCCTAACATAGGAAACTGTTGTTATCCTTAGAAGAACTAATTTTATGCTAAAAACATGCTATGTACATAAAGTACATGTTACATTTCAAAGCTTCTTTGATCTCCCAGGTATACAAGTTACATTTGACTTGCTTGACCATAACATGAACTTAAGAAACTGTTGGAATAATAATTAAATCTGTCATTGTACACATGGCGCAAAAATATTATGTTCTGTCAATTCTGGCCGGAATATAGGCCTAGTCCCATCTCAATTAATTATAAAAAGCTTGGAATTACTTGAAAGCCAATAAGAATTTTGATGTACCCAAACATATGTAGATTTGTAATAAAAAGTCATGTTTTTCACTAGTAGTGCTGTTGCCTTTTCTCCTTATACCAGTATACCAACAAATCCACACAACTACACTTATCAACAAACTAGCTTAATATGTTGAATGCAGCCCTTATATAAAAAACATTAGTGATCAAAGTTCCTATTGACCTAATACATATAACAGAATATCATGGAAGAGGTAAAGGAGTTACTGAGGTGTGGTCATAAACAGTCACAAATAATGGTAGGATTATGTTGGACATGACCGACCCCCTCCCTCCCCCCCCCCCCCAGCAAGACTTTGTGGTGTATTTACTATTTAGTTATACCCAGGAAGGGAATAATTTCTTCAGTATTGCATCGTAAAATGCTATTTTAGCTACATTACTATTTAAGGGTAAAGATGTATAGCAGGTTTCTATGTGTACATGAAATGTAGTATTTCAGTGAGAAAAAAATAGAGCCTTTAAAATGATACACAAAATTTGAATTATCAAATTATTCCTGATCATAACAAAATATTTGTGTTACATTAATAAAATCATAATTAAAAATTTCTAGGAATAAGTCTTATTTTTTAGAAGTAATTATAAAATTTTACATGGAAACTATTGTGACAACAAACAGACAGAGTAGCACACAATCACAAAAGACACATACAACACCCTCAAAGACACATACAACACCCTAACAGATACAACACCCTAAAAGACACACAACACCCTTAAAGACACATACTACACCCTCAAAGACAACACCCTAAAAGACATACAACACCCTAAAAGACACATACAACACACTCAAAGCCATATACAACATCCTAAAAGACATACAACACCCTAAAAGACACATACAACACCCTAAAAGAAACATACAACACCCTCAATGACACACAACACCCTAAAAGACACATACACCACCCTAAAAGACATATAGAACACCCTAAAAGACACATGCAACACCCTCAAAGATATACAACACACTAAAAGAGACATGCAACTTCCTAAACAATTCTGTGTGCTCATCATGCTTTCCTTCAGTGTGTGTGGGTCAGTTGTATGACTTTTGGGTTTTCACAACCATGAAAAGCTATGTACGACAATATATTTCAGTCATTTCAGTCTATGCCATCATGCTACAGTAGTAGGTACAGTTGTAGGCATAAGTGACCAAATTTCTCCTATTGAAGCAGCCTTGCTGTTAATATATTAATAACTTTTCCCAATATTATCCAAACAGAATATCTGGCTATAAATGTTCTTAAGTTGTTATATTCACTTAACTACAAAGCAAGTGTCAAGAAAACTTTAACAAAAGGAATACCATGGATGTCCATACTTAGGCTACAGTACAATAGACGAAACTAGAACATTTTCAAAATTCTTCAACAGAAATTAGTCGTTTATCTACAAAAAATGTTTAATTCAATTCAGACACTATCAAATTATGTCTATGTCGAAGCTCCGGCAGCTGTATTCTCAGCAATGGTGGGGAACCTGGGACTTGAGCAGCAGCATTTTATTGCAGATATTTCTTGTTCTCTTGAAGTAGCAATATTTTGTTCTAATACTATGCAATTCTGGCAAATTTAGATGTAAGAGAAAAACAGAGAAGCCAATGTGTTCTACATTTTTAAGATCAATCCCCCCCCCCCCTTACTCCAGCTATGTGTGCTCTTGCTAGCACACCACAAAGAACAGGTCAATTCCGTGGTGACTCGCGTGACATTTTTACTAAAATTCCTCTCTATTTGATATCATTAAACAAATAAAGAAATTACCTGGGAGAAGGCATTCATGTAGTCAGTGAAGGTACGCCTTATTGCTTACAACAGTAGAGAAAAAATATTTATACCTCAAGTATTGGGGGTGAAATTGGCGAAAAACTAAACGTGACTCGCGTGACAGTTACTATTAGCACAAATCAGAATGCACACACAAATGTTCGATTTCTTATGTCTTATTAAAATGTTTCCAATAACTTTTTACAATCATACCGAAGTTGAAAAACACCTCTACCTCAATTGCTATGCAACTTTGAAAAAACGTCGTAACGCATGAAAATAACGATGAAGATGTATTGTGACTCGCGTGACAAGAAAACGTGACTCGCGTGATGAGTTCACTTTTCAGATAGTTCTAGACCAAATGCAGTAGTGAATCGAAGGTATAGATCTTGCATAGTGAAATATAACATTCATTGGTCTAGAAAGTGTCCAAAAGGTACTTCCCTTGGGAGTATCCAGATGATATTAATGTCCCCGAGTTACCCTCATGACTGCAGACAGTAGGTAATATACTGTACGGGTAATACAGTTGTTCAGGCAATATATCTTGTCAACTAATATTTATAACAATATTTAGTCTGTTGAAGTCACTCATTTGAAAGTTATAGAAGAAGCATCTATCAAAATGTGATTCAAATTACCATTCTCATTTGTCATATTTGAATAAACCAAAAGTGTAATATTTGAGAATACATTCGCTCATAGGATTTTGGGAATGATTGAGCAGTTAAAACCTTAAGGTTATCAAGTCATAGCACATGGCATTGCCAGATACAAATATAGATTATGTTTTTGTATATTACTAAAAAATCAATGACACGTGCTAACTTTCCAAATGTGGTGATAAAATAGGCATTATATTGCGAAGAAATATTCATGAATTTAAATTCTGATATTTCAAATGAAATTATTATAATTAGTTTAATTATGTGTGCCCATATTATTCAAGTTGCCTAATTAAAGGGGAATGCATATATGATATCTTTAATTAGTGATTCATTCATTAAACTATAACATCCCTGTAATTTTCACACACTAAATAGGTAGAAACACTATCTTGAATTGACGTGACTCGCGTGACATGACTCGCGTGACATTCGTAAAGGGTGATTTTCTGCAAAATTTGAATATCTTCTGAAAAGGAAAATTCAGTAATCCTTTTGGTATCTATGTGAAGACTTGATATTCTTTATTTGGAGTAAAACTATTGTGCAGGCAAGGAGAAAAAAACAAAAACAGTCAATTTTGTGATTGCGTGACAGTAAATCGAGGGTGTTTTCAATTCACCACTGTTGTCTAATGCCTTGATGTCGAAAAAAAATTGAAGCTATTAAGGGAGCACTATGCTATAGCAAATATAATTATCCAACACACAGTAAATAGGTAGAAACACTATCTTGAATTGACGTGACTCGCGTGACGTGACTCGCGTGACATTTGTAAAGGGTGATTTTCCGCAAATTTTGAATATCTTCTGAAAAGGAAAATTCAGTAATCCTTTTGGTATCTATGTGAAGACCTGATATTCTTTATTTGGAGTAAAACTATTGTGCAGGCAAGGAGAAAAAAAAAAAAACAGTCAATTTTGTGACTCACGTGACAGTAAATCGAGGGTGTTTTCAATTCACCACTGTTGTCTAATGCCTTGATGTCGAAAAAAAATTGAAGCTTTTAAGTGAGCACTATGCTATAGCAAATATAATTAGTCCAAAACACTGATGATACCTATGATTACTATGTACAAATCTGCACAAAATGAAATTTCACTGTATTTTTCATAATTTAGTTACTACGGGAACCATTTGTTATTACCGACCCCATAATCAAACAAATGATTTTTCGAGGGTGAAAAAAATATTTTTAGTAACTACAAGTATTCTATTTATTGGAAACTTATACAATTTTAATGTACAATGATTTTAAATTTTTTGGTATGATGTTGACCTTATCATGGAATTGACCAACACACTGCAATGATAATTGTACTCATACTTCTGTTACCATAGCATGGCTTTTGACAGATAAAATCCTAGCACTCCTCACAGTAATATAGACAGACAAATAATTTACAAATTGCTGTTTATATGTCTTTACAGTTGTTAAAGGCTTGTTTCCTCATGACCATGGCATGAAAAGCATTTTATAAGTAAACTGTTCAATAAAGTCATTACTAACTTTTTTTTCCTAACAACTTGATCATATTACAGAATATGTTAACATGATGAGAGCATACTTACCAGGATCATCATCTGTTATAGTAATGGTGGTTTGGCTATTACCAGACACAAGATGGATCATTGATGATTGTTGTCGATCAAACACGATCAATCTAAAGGATTTGTTAATTGTTTCTGGAGTCAAATCAGACATAATTATGACATTCACAGAGGTGCAGGTCTGTCTTGCACTAATGATGACATCTTGAGGTTGGTTGTTGGGAATGCTCACAAAGTCACTGCCTTCTACTGCAGTGTCTGCTGTTGTAATCACTGTACAGAGAAGATACATGTACAGCACATTAGTTTTAATAATTAACTCACCAATGCATATCAGATGGTAACTACAGTTGACACAGTGTAACATGATAAAAATTAAGACTTTTACTGCCACCCATAACATCAAATAAAGCTGGTTGCAGCACCTAATCATATTTGATACCATTACTTGTATATCTATTAGTTATCTATTAGTTATGGTCAGTACAGTAAATGCAGGCTGCTCCAGGGAACAAGTTTTCCAGCTATGCAATGCAAAATGCTATGTAATATAGTGCAATTGCTCTACAAGTGCAAAGATGTATAGCAGTTTTTTGCTCAGGGACCATGTATTATTTTATGGGAACATATTAACTCAGGGTCTTCAAAATTACTACACAAAAGTTCAACACTAAATTATTCCCTGTGCTCTTGTCAGTTTTTTATTTAACCTGTAATCAGTCTAGATGTCTAAACTCATTAAAGTTAGTATTCGAAATTAAAGCATAAAAGGTAGCAAACGTACTATAGGCCTACAATCATGCAAATGATTCATATTAAGACTGATTCATTTAATTTTAATGATAAGGTATCTGATATTACTTATTTTATCTGCATTATGCTGCCATTCTATTTCTCTCAAGTTGTAGAGATATTTTCAAGTTAGATCTAGTTTAACCAAGGTGAAGTAGACAATTGAAGAAAGATGAAAACCAGCCCCACCTTACTCTCCAATTTACCCCTCTCATACCTGTCAAGTTGCAAGTGATCAAACACAGTACACAGTAAATTTATAAAGAGGCCCACAACAAACAGTTTGATAGAAAAATATTTGAAAGACCACAAATGATGAGACTCAGCAGCTAACTGCAAAAAACAAATTGAAACATATCAACATTATAATAGACTGACTTTTAATATCACCAACAGGGCTATCTAATTGGCATATATTTCAATTCAACAACTTGTAATAGTGAGGTTGTTATCTCTTGCCTGTAGGTTTCAGTCACCTTTGCCTTGAGATGATATAAGTTTCTTTCATGGTTTCTTCATTGTCAATATGTTTGCATCCATGGGAAGTCTAGTCAAACCTTGTTATATACTTTGTTATGTTTTTGCCAAATCAAATCAGAATGCATTCACAAAGCTTACAACACTTTGATCTTCTAAAACTAAAGAAAAATAAGCCCAAACCTGCAAGGGTTACTTCTACTGAAGATGGCTGTCGACAGACTTGAACGGTAACTGCTTTTTGTCCAACATGTCCTTCAGTTACTGTTATCTCCTTAGGACTCAGATATGCAGCAATGGCTAAAGGTGTTAAATATGATGAATTTCAATATATCTCACAATTAAACTGAGATCTAAATTGACAGCTTGGATCACTGAGGTCTATTTTGAATACATTCTCTGTAAACTATATCAGTTGAAACTTGATATATTAACTGCCATTTGAGATGCTTTAATAAATATACTTACAGCATTACAGTAGATTTTTAAAGCAGTATGGTGAGTGTAAACAACTATGAAAAATTCCTCAAGAAAGTCATGACATGAAAAGGACAAGGATCTATCAATTATCTCACATCACAGAGTTTCAGCTCTTTTGACAATTACAGAGGTACAGTATTTGCAAAATTTACTTGTGGACACCAACCTAAAGAAAACTGAAAAGCAAAATATACATTTTACAGATACAACATTTTGCCTAAATGACCTGCATAACAAGTCTTCATGATACATGCACTGTGATGCCATCAAAATGTTATTTTATTCACCAACCTGAGCTACCAATTCACTCAGCCAACAACCAACTCTTAGGATTCGATGACTCCTTGATGACTTTATCTAAATCCATTGCAAGTATTTGAAAACTTTCCAATGTTCAACTCTACTTTCTCTAGACAACAGCTGACAACCATCTCAGTCCAACCTAACAATTTATTTAACCTTTTGATCTTTCCACTTCAACTAAGCTGACAAGGACCAAGTGTGTTAAATTACTCCCATTAAAAGTGTGTCTGCTATCAGAAACAAATGCAACTGTAGTTACATGCAATATTTAACAGATTTCATGGTCTACTTGGTATGTACACAAGATTATATAGCAGTCCTTTTGTCTGTGGCACTACTGACAGTGTGGGCCAAACTAAAGTGGAACAAACTGTATCCACAAAAACAACATACTGTACCAACAACAGAACTCTGTTTATACCTAGTACCAAGTATAAGCTTTACCGCACAATAAAGCCTGTTTCAAACTGTTCTGACTTGACCACTACCCTCCTAATACAACCTTTGACCTCTAATTAAAAACAATATCAGTCAAGAACTCATTAAGAGGCATCTACATAATATATAATCTAAATACATAAGTAAAAGATTCACCTAAGAAGTTGAAATTAATGAGTTTGAAGGTTTACAAGGTTTGCCGGTTCTCAACTGACCTTTGATCTGCAGCAAAAACAAACTTACCACTAATGAGACTGACGAAAGATGGACTTTATATTGAGTTTACAATGTTTTCATGTTATGACGACTGTTGACCTCAAATGACATGACCGTTACCAAAAACAATTCCAGAACCAAGACTCCACAGAAAGCCACCTACACACCAACTATGTGATTGATCAAAGCTAGACATATTGAGTTACCGGGTTTACATGGTTTTGACCACTGGTGCATGACTCATATGACCTTTGACATCAATCACAAAATGTGATAAAGATATTAAACATTGAGGGGTACCAACAACTCATCTATTTGATTCACCTATTACCTTTTAATAATTGTTGAGTGAGCTTGTTTACAAGCTTTTGATATTTTGGATGCTAATGACCACAAGTGACATTTGACCTATACCAATACTATAAACAGTCAAGAACTCACTGAGGAGTATGTATGTACAGTAGTTAGTATGACGTTTATGCATGCTACACATGATGAGCTATTGTGTTTAAAAAATGAGGTGTCACAATCCAGTGATGCCATTATAACCTCTCTCTCTATCTTATTAGCTTACATTATCAACACTCTCTATTTTATTAGCCTACTTTATCAACTCTCTCCTATATTTTTAGCCTACATTATCATATCAACACTCTCTATCTTAATAGCCTACATTATCAACACCAACTTATTCGCTTATATTATCAACTATCAACACTCTCTATCTTATTAGCATACAATATAAACACTATCATCCAGTTAGCCTACCTTATCAACTCTTTCCATCTTATTAAGCTTACAATACCAACACTCTCTATCTTATTAGCATAGATTATCAACTCTATCTTATTAGCCAATATTATCAACTCTCTTTATTTTATTAGCCTACATAATCAACACTAAGAAAAATACAGAGGAATTAGCCATCTTCAAGGCATATATCTGACCCTTGTCAAATGCATTAATTACACTGCATTTCTAGAGTACTCTTCATTCAGTTGAAGCGAATATATTTGATTTGACAATGAATTTAACTTTGCAAGTGAAGGATCACATTCATAATTCTGACCACTCTCCTACACAAATGCGATACATGCATACAATGGCATACAGTATATATTCTGACACACTGACTGTGTGTTAATAAATATCATCCCTTACCTCACTCATTACAAGTTGTCAATGTTCTTATAGCTCTCACTTTGACTATCAAAAGGCTTATACACGACTTTATAGATCAAATTTTACCACAGATTTCCTTGCTTACAGTTCATTAGGAACAAATGCCTTTACAAAATCATGTTAATTTTTGATGATAAATGTGACAAGTGAGGTTACTTTGACAATATTATCTTTGTATAATCAAACAGTACATATTAATTAATAGACTTGAAACTGAGCAATATTTACGAGGTTTGTCAGTATCAACTACCGTTCTATGATATACTGCAAAACCCCATTCTGTGAACAAGAGTTTATCACTAAATAAGTTGAAAACATTCAAAGAGAAAATTCCACCAACTGGATCAGGCGGCTTAACTTGTATAAATCTGTAGCATACTGACTAACATTCATGCAATGCTACCAAATACTGTATTTGGGCACAACATCTCACAACATGAACAGAATAAGAATGATATATGAGATACTAAGAATACTAACCACTCGCACATGTTGGACCTGCAAAGTTTGTATTACAGTTGCAGACGTCACCATCACAGACACCATTCAGACAAAGTATGTTCTGACAACCTAGTAAATAGTGACAAAGAAGGGAAACATATGATTAGAAACACAACCAAAGTAAATATTTCAATGTGATATCAAATGCTGAAATGGTTTGGTACAAAGCTTGTGAGTAAAATGTTTGGATGATTGGAGCAAAGATACACTGTTTCTGTTGATGCAGACATGAGAGGTTACAAATAGCTGAGATGTCAAATATTGTACATTGTGCTAATTATCCTGATTGCAAAACACACACCTTTAAGTTTCCTTCACAGAATGTTAAAGAAAACAAAGTAAACTGCCAAATTTTCCTTCACATTAAATATTTTCAAAATAAAAAATAAAATACGTTCAGTTTGAACTGAAAATACACAATCACTTTTATAAAACCATCAGGAGAAAACATAAAGCATGACAAAGATTATGTAAAATATGTTACAGAAGAATGATAAAATTATGTCGTCAGTACATACTTCTTGTGTTACCTATCCAGCTTCTAGTACTTGGCCTAACTACACCACCAGATTGAAAAACAGCTTGAGTTGGCTAAGACCCAGGCTTTACTTAAATTATCTAAAATTATTCTACGTAAGACAGTAGCATATGCAGTAGTAACACACCCTACCAAAGAGTGGTTAACTGTGTATGGCCTGCATTGTTGATTGTCCTGGGCCTAATGTTGAAGTTAATCATAAATAAATGTGTGATGATAAATGAGGACAAACAGCACAAGTAATATTCAACATGTTCCTTTTCAACTGAAAATACCATAAATTTTTAACATCAGAAGAGAACATAAAGCAAGATGAAGATGATGTAAGATATGATAAAATTTTACAATGTCAGTACATACTTCTTGTACAAAATGGCTGAACGAATCCTGGTGGACAAAGGCACATGTCTGGAAGCCCAGGCATACAAGTACCTCGATTGAAGCAAGGATAGTTACTGCAGTCCACTGGAAAAACAATATTATTCAGTAAAATTACAATCAGGTCAAGACACATTCATGATAGCTGGTTTATGTGACAACATAAGATCTTATCTTTTAATGGAATTAGAAACAGATTGACCAACTCTCTGACAATTTCTCTGAAACTTGGGTGGGCTTGATACAATATATAAATAAATACACATAGTGTATAGGGATTAATTGACACTTCGGTGACCTGCTAAGCTGTTGTGAAATGTAGTTCACATTTAAGGACTGATGTACTCTACAGTACAATAAAGGGAAATAAAAGATCAACATTCCTACATAGGTATTGTCCATCTGTGTTACAGTATGTTAAATAGCCTAGCACAAGTAGACCCTTTAAACTAACAACCCAAATTGTAGACTATATATTTTATGGTTGAACTTATATTGCACAGGCTGAAGTAAAGAGGCTTTTGAAAGCCTTGAGGCTGCACTTTGCTGACCCGTGGTACAGTCCATTATATCTACTGCTGTATGTGGTAAGTTTTCCATCCATTTGTAGAACTTTATAGATTGGTTGATGTTTTCAATATTTGACCTCCTAATTGATTTAAGAGTGCTTTTAATGTGAAAGTGTATTACTAGTCCTTACACAATTTGTGTTTAATACATTAGGCCTGTTAGTACTTACCATAATAAAGCAAACGTTCATATAAACGAAGGATTTGATGTTTATTTTAATCTAAGGAATTTCTGGCGTCACTTGCAATTACAAATCATTAAGGGACCATGACCATGCTGGGTTCAAAGATACTGTATGTCTCATGCATCACAGCTTAGTGTAGATTACTAGATTCCGAGGCTTAACATATCTAGGAATGTTTACACATAGTCACTTCGTGGAATGGAGATGAAGTTATTTTATCAGCATAGTAATTTATGTAAACCTTGGCAATATTTGTCATCTCATACTAGGTGATACTGTAACACACCTACCAATTTCATGTTGATGCCCAAATGTATGCACCAGCTATTAACCAACAATTACATTCCAGGTTTGGATATAATCTGATTTAAGGTTGTGGAGTTATTGCAGTTTGAAAAATTTGGTCCCTCCTAAAGAGGGCCCTAATAAAATTTTGCACCTACATGGTCCCAAAAATATTTGGCCCAGACAATGTGGCTCAAAGATATATTTGCCCCCCAAAATTGAGCCCCAAAAGTGTGGGCCCAATGGTCCCAAAAATATTGGGCTAAAAGAATGTTTCCCAAAATGCATTTTAGGTGGAAAGAAAATCTGGGCCCATCTTGCCAAAATTGGGCCTCAAATTTGTGAGTCCCTGTTGCTTACTTATACCAGCTATTTGGTTGGGAAGTGTTAGGATACAATAAATATTTTGTATTGTTTTTCAATGAGCCACAAATTTTTAAGTATTAATTTTGTCTTATTGGCTTTTCGAAGAACTTTCCCGAAATCATCCCATACTTTCTACAACTTTCACTGCACTATACGGTATATTAGTGAATAACTACTGTGGAGATGGAAGAAACAACCAGAATGTGTGTTTATATTTATATAATCGTTCAACAGGAGTATGCCAGAAAAATCTGAACAAAGCTCAACTCGTATACATTCTTGGATCTTTAACTGAAGCAAGAGAGAGATTAACATCACCTCCAGAATACCTTATTGTTGCTTTCCTATACTCAGAGGTCTTGTATATTACGATAGCCAATTTGTTCCGTTGTCATAATATTAAACTGCGGCCTAGTTGTTCAGCCTAAGCCTGATATCTCAGTCCTGCTTTGCAGTGTTAAAAGACACTACACCTATTCATATATTCAATGACTAGTTGGACACGCTGATTGTGGTTCGCCAGCATCTGTTGGAACAGAAGTTAACATTCGTTGAAACTCATCTCACAAGGATCTCCAGTCTTTGTAAGGAGCTACCGGAAGATCTGCAGACCAATCCCTACGCTGGTACTTAGTGTCATGAAATAGTAATACTAACTCTTTAATGTTACCGAAAAACTCCATCGAGACATCGTACAGGCCCTTTATATATTTATCTAGGTCAAGGAATCAGTTTTCCCACGAGAAGTTTTAACTATCTTATTGAATCTTGTTACAGGGCCTTTTCCCAAAATAAGATTCCATTGTATCTGTAGAACATTCGAGAAGGTTCTTCTCACGTGGTATGGAAGTTTCCATAAGAAAGGGGTGGACTTCCAAACTCCCAACCAATCAGGGCAGATCAGTGCTTTCTAGACTAAATTTTATATCGTTAAGTTAATGTAGGATGAGCAGTTCATTGGCTGCCTTCTGATTGTGCGCAAGGGGATTTTATAGAAGTAAGGTATAAAAGGCGGCATGCTCCCGCATGTTCTGCACTCCGTCACAAGTTTGTTACTTCGTCAACTTCGTCGTCACTTCGTCACCATTTCATCACTCTTTCAAATTGCGTAATTGACGGAGTCAAATCAAATCATTGTAATTTTATTTGTGAGAGAATCGACAGAGAAGAAATTATACCGAATCACTAAATCAATCCGGTCTTGTCAACTTGTTTTCTTTTCTGAGAACTCATTGTTTTCCTTGTCTCCTGAAGAAGCATAAATATGGCATCAAGATAACCCCAGTACCTTTCTATTGCGAGTCCCGATACAATATCATATGTCGGAGGAGCCGGGCTCGGCACTATATTACATTAGTAAGGTACTTTTAATATATCACATATCCTGTACCTAAGCTTATGAACTGCTATAATTAATTACAACAATTGATTTTACCTTCACATTTAGAATTGACCAGATTGGCAAAAAAAGGTGATTGAATGAGAATTATATTTGATTGAAACATATAACGATGCTATCTTTCCATATATTGTCTACCTGGGTACGTAACTTGCATGCTTTTTCTGTTGCCATTCCATTACAAGAGTTATTGCAATGTAAACAATGTGAGACCAAAATGGTCCCAAAATCCATTTGAGGTGGACTGGAAACTAGGGCAGCAATGCTGTAGTGGCACAACCACATAATCTGTTATTAAAGGAAAACCAATTCAGTTGAGGACTGCCATGAGTCGGTAGAACAGTGTTGTATGTATGCACTGTTTAATTAACTTAACTATGCATACAGCTCCATGGCCAATGCACATGGTAAAGAACTGGTAGCTGAACAATACAAGGGAATCAGGTTACACTGACTAGCAAATTCTGCCATGAGAGTAGTTCTAGCAAATTACTCATTGAATTGAGGATAAATAGGGTGATTTCCCACTTGATCTCGAGCAGTTGATCAGAACCACTCTTAATCACAACTTCTGTGTGGGAACGCTCCCTGGGTCAACATCAGATCTCTAGATGTTGATCCACCAACAGGGGTAAAACAGATCTCGAGCAGTTGATCAAAATGCTATGTGTGAAAGCTCTGTGGATCAAGGTGACCCGAGATCACGGTGACCTATGACGAACTGTGCGCATTGCAAGTAGGGCTAGTTGTCATGACAATTGATTTGTGTGCCATCACCTACTGCCTGTCAGTTGATCACCTGCTGTGAATAAAGAGGGATAACTCTTGACCTCGAGCGGTAGATCAGATCCAGATCTAATCAACTGCTCGTGTTCAAGGACCAAGTGGGAAAGCAGTAAGAGTGCTACACCTTCAGGACAATTGACACACACATGAGTAAGTACCTACAGTAATAGGTATTAGGAAGGATCTGCCTTCTGATGTGCAATGACTTATGACTTACTGTTGTTCTGCACCCTGAAAAGCTTTCTCCATCCAGATAAAGCTCACTACCATATCCTATATCCACATTATCAAAGGAGTGAGAGCTCTAAAAAGAATGCTAAGACACTGAAAAATGATGAAAATTGTCAAAAATTACCACTTCCCTTTATCCAGTCATCTTTTCATTAACTAGCTGTATTGCCATTCCAATATGGCATCTTCATTGCAGAAATCAGCCAGCAATTGTAGAAGTAGGCATTTTAAAAGAAGGCAGCCATTTTTCCCAGCTACAGTATCACATAAGCTCTACCCACATTAAGAGGGTTGAGCTAATAAAATCTGTGCCCACCCGGCCCCAAAAAAAGGACCCAGAATTTTTGGGGCCAAGATGTTCCAAAAATATTTAGGCCTAAATGTACCAGACAAACAATTATATACCAAGTTTGACTACAAACCTGCTTACGGTTGTGGAGTTCTTGCTATGTAAAGAAAATGTGGGCCCCACAAATTTAGGCCCAAAGAATGTGTCCCAAAATGCATGTGAGGTGGAAAAGAAATTGGGTCCACCCAGCCAAAACTGGGCCCGGAAATATTTTGTGCCTGTATGGTCCCAAATAAATTAGACCTACAGTACATGTACCAGAGCTATTAACCAACAACTGTATGCAAAGTTTGTTTACAATCTGACTTAAGGTTGTGGAGTTATTGCAATGTAAAGATTTTTACATTTGACCCCATAACCTCATTAATATTCGAGTCCACACCAAAACGAAGGGCACACCTTCTCACTATAAAAGCATTGGGGAAAAACATTGCATGTCATCATTTGAAAGTGACTTTAGGATATATGTGGTAAATAAAAATATGCAGCCTTGTTACTTAAATCAGTTCACGGGTTGTTTACAGTATTACCATATATGTGACTGCAGGCCTGCATAGCCTATATACTGTACATAAAAACCTTGGGTGTAAGTATGCCTCTATAGTATAGGCCAAGTTGGGTTTTGGTTTAATTTGTTATGAACCAGTATCTGGGGACCGACCAAAATGGAAATTGGTACCAGATGGGAGCAAATTTATGGACCTTTCCTCTCACTAGATATTTCCTGGAATACAACCAAAAATAACTTTCAACGGCCTGGGCTACAACCCACAACCTCCCAGATGCTAGGTTTCATTGCTTCTAACATCACTGTATCCACTGGTTTCAATGACCCCCTTTGAGAATGCACCGGAGGGGGGGGGGCAGGATCCTGTTTTTTCCTGGAGAGGTAATAACTTAGCTGACCCAAGACACATCCACATTGAGAACACAAAGTGGATCAACCGGAAACAAATGAGCATTATGCAATGACAATATCATCACAATGAATATTTACAGTTCATAGTGAGGGATTAGTCTTGTTCGTGCATTGTCAAACCACACACTCACGATGTGATATTGTGTGCAGCATAACTAAGTTTCGCCATTTTATGGTAGGGAAGACAGCAGCCATTGCAATAACGAAAATGGGAACAGTAAAACCACAATATTTGTTTTTGTTGTAAGAGTGTGCATTTTTTCAAGCAGGGTTGTAATTGAGTGGTGCAGCACATGATATTGGGCACCCATGTTTAGTGGTGTCATTTGTGTATTCGTTATTGTGTAGTTTATGAATGAAGAATGTGCTGATTGCAATCCTTTAGAATTCCCCACAGTTTAGTAACTAGTGTAAGTTTGTTGATCATGTTCATGGGCTAAGGTTGCTTCGGAATGGTACTGTAGCCATACAAATTGATGAGGGGGAGGGGGGTGCATATGTCCCCATAAGCACATTTCTGCAAATTGCATATGATGTATTATGTTAACACTTACTACAGATTACAGTATGTGTAGATTCCTTATAAGCAAACTTAATACAAAATTTGCTTCAAGAATATCCATATAAGAGAGCACAGCCTAACTGTGTGTGCTTTCTGAGCACTTATCAACATCAACTTATTGGCTGCACAATGTACTAATTTAACACCAACTTTGATGGATTACTGAGTGGAATGTATCTCCAAGAGCTTCTTAAAACAGCTAGACATGATTTAAGTGAATTTACTTAAAACAGTTCAAAAGCTATAATCTTCCTAGGATCATTGATTCAGGTTGGCAGAAATTAACCCACAGAGAAGGGGCTATGTGCGGGCAACTGGACATTTTTACAGGGTGAGATAAATGTAAGTGTGGTTGCACAGCAATAAATATAGTAAGCTTACATGTGGGTGGGCCTACACTCATATCAAAGACCAGTAGGCCTACAGTACAAATAGAAGTAGAGTTCTAAATTGTCCGCAGAATATTCCGCAAATATCAAACTGAGATTACTCTCAATCTTTACATGAGAAATGCAGGACATTCATGCAACTGCAGAGAGGTAACGTCAGCTGGTAGACATGTCTCTGAATAGCCAGATATACTTTCTGGTCTAATCTAATCTGGCCACATCTGGTCACCCTTGACCAACAGAGTACTGTGTGTAGCACAGGGCCAGGCTTCATGGACAAACAAGTTATAATGTCCTACATTTGTGTGGTAGACTCTAGTGTTGCACTGGTAATTGTAAGCTATACTGGTATGCCGCCGATATTTGCAATATCAGCGGCATATAGGTATCGATAAAATTTAGCCTCACTGCTGATAAGGGTGAACCACTATGGCCGCTGTAATACGAGTGAACAAGTTGCCCTTTCAAATATTGGCAAGAATCCAAGAAACGTTTTGTACAATCAAAAGTTGTAAACATGGCATATTCAGACCTATGAACAATGCACTGCGGGCAAACACCATGGAAGAAGTAACGTATGTGACTATCACACTAACTTGCACCTCTAGGGCTTTTGAGGATTCGCCGAGAATGAAATCTGATACGCTTGGAAACCCCTTACTAAATCATTTAAAAAAATTGCACATCTTTTTTAAAAGCGGCAAAAAGTATCATGGATGAAGTTTGTTAAACCATCAATGCATAAAAAGATTCTATATGGAGAATCAAGTTTGTGTATCACAATTTTATGCCGGTTGCTTTACGAAATATGTCAAACATGAAGCGCTTGCTAATTTTGGCTAGGCCTAATTGTAGTATAGCCGGCAAATGGTAGGATATAATTTGTTATGGAAAGTAAAATTGAAGAAAGTGTTTTCGTTTTGGTTCTGGTAAACTCAATATCATCTTTTAACATTTTTGCTTAGAAATTTGTGGCTCCATTTGATGGCAGTTTGTATAACACTTGCAGCCTAAGTGCATGAACATAGTAGTTGGTCACACAACAGAATTGTAACAGGAAGGATAACACGTACAATTGATAGTGAAAACCTTACGCTAGCAAACATGTTTCATGCGATATCAACTTGGTGTGAAATATGATCATTTCAGTTTAAAAGAGGCTATAGACTAACATCAGTGTTGTAAAATATGCACATATTTTGTTTTACTAATTTACTAATGGGATTCAAAAAAATGAGAGCCTTACAAGATGCATGGTTACTGTTTGTGAGATTTGCAAACGATTTGCAAATAAAAATAATAATATTACTACAGCCGATTAGAATTTTGATACTTTACGTTTTAATGCAGTATAGTCAGTATTGCAAAGTTCGGAACACTGCAAAGTTCGGACACCCCTAAGAAATACACGATTTCACCATGACAACCTACAGGAAGAGCCAAATTTCACCAAAAAGTACAAAGCTATAGTTATTTTCTCTCCAAAATGACCCGTGCGCAAGTAAGTACTTAAATTTGTCAATAAAATGATGGAGATATATGAAGTCTGGTCTGTTATAATTACTGAAAGAGCAACTACGCCACCAATTTTATCACCAGCGCCACACTGGGGACCGAGTGTCCGAACTTCGCAATACTCTAGCAAAGAAATACCAGTTCCACAATCACAAAGAATCTTCTTGGAATACAACGTGAAAACAGTTTGCAGGAAAGAAAGTTTGGCCGTGTATCGTAATATAACACACTTCTCCCACCATATCAAGTATATTTTCAGGTGATTTATACCAGAAGATATAGTTTTGGGGTGTTTTAAGGCTTAGGTGTCCGAACTTCAAAGTGTCCATGCTACTTAAAATGCGATTTGATCTTCGTACTGGCTGTTTTAAAGCATTAGTATCGATATCGTTCAAAATTGATATTGGTGATATCAGCACGCACTAGTTTAGTCAGTATTGCTAATTTCGGAACACTGCCAATTTCGGACACCCCTAAGAAATGCACGATTTCACCATGACAACCTACAGGAAGAGCCAAATTTCACCAAAAAGTACAAAGCTATAGTTATTTTCTCTCCAAAATGACCCGTGCGCAAGTAAGTACTTAAATTTGTCAATAAAATGATGGAGATATATGAAGTCTGGTCTGTTATAATTACTGAAAGAGCAACTGCGCCACCAATTTTATCACCAGCGCCACACTGCGGGACTGTGTGTCCGAAAATTAGCAATACTCTAGCAAAGAAATACCAGTTCCACAATCACGAAGAATCTTCTTGGAATACAACGTGAAAACAGTTTGCAGGAAAGAAAGTTTGGCCGTGTATCTTAATATAACACACTTCTCCCACCATATCAAGTATATTTTCAGGTGATTTATACCATAAGATATAGTTTTGGGGGGTTTTAAGGCTTAGGTGTCCGAAATTGTCAGTGTCCATGCTACTTAGTATAGACCCCAATTACTAGTTAGTGCTAGTCCTAGCCTATGCTATGAACTTGGATGACATGTGCCTTGCATTGGATTAAGCACTGAACAAGCCTTTCAATACATGAAACCTGTACTGTAGTGTATAATACAGAACAATGTGTTATAGAAGAACTATAGAGCCCTAAGCTTTTTCTAACATTAACGTTAGGCTACATTGTGAGTGTACCACACAACGGGCCTACTGTAGCCTACATAGCCTAACTTAGCTATAGCCTAGGACTATGCCTATTGGTATGTTCTGGATACCCGTACCGCCGTACGTGTCTTGTGACTGGCTCACATCAACAAATTTTGTACTTTTTCTCCTCTGTAAGTCCCGAACAACGTACCTTGGGTATTGCTTGGTTGCAGCTTATTGCAAGCCAACAGTACCGTGAAAAGGAAACTCGGCGTAACATCGAAGTTAGCAAACATAGTGTTACTAGTACAACTCAACCTTCGAGCATCGATACTGTTGTAGTTTAATAATCTTGTGAAGTTTTGCACTGGCCAGCCAGCATACGTCGCGTATGCAACGATAAGATGTTTGATTCAACAGAAAATGTCTGACAAAATAGTTACTTTTTCGCATAAAGGTATTATTTGTACTCAGTCGCCAGCCACAGTTTGAGGAAGTTCGTGTTCTACTGAATAAGGAAGTGACATCGACATGACCTTGTAAGTCACGCTTCACAACCTCCACAATATTTGTTTATTCTACTGTCGTATAGGCTAGTGTGGTGTCAAAGTTGTGTCACGTGACTCTATTCACAAACTGCAAACAGCACGGCTGGATGCTTCCAAATGTGAGAGTGTGAAATGCCTAACTTACTATTCCCGCTTATACTGCTAGCTATTACTTAATCAGCTTCTTTCGGATCCAGTTATCACAATCTAAGTTTCTTTTTTATTCTTTCGCACGAACCTAGAAATAATGGAATAAGTGCGTTTCAGTGGGATCAAGGATAAGTTCTTTGGGCAAGGATCTTATACATTTGCTTCTGCTCGTGTATGAATCAGCCGCACAAACTATTAAGACCCATGATATTTTTAGGGAGTCCATGTTACTCATTACCCCCACCATCCACTGAGTGACCCTCTGAGACGCAATGCAGTGCGGTACACTTCTTTATCCAAACAAATTCTAGACTCATCGTATTTTCTTTTAAAAAAAGGGCTGGAGAATGAGCTTATTTTTCATTTTTAACCTAATATAGTGTTGTTGCAAAAATAAAGTAGCTTAAACTTTGTATCCATATAACTGATACTTGAATTAGGCCATATGTTGCATAATTATCAATCGTGATTTACTTTCACATTTTCACAGTTTCCGACATCTCATGAGTTCAGGTGGCAACATACACATGAGGCCCCAATTGACCAGCGGAAAACAAAGTAGGGGAGCATTCTTTCGTTGTTAAATTTGTAAATTGACATAACCATTCATGACTGTTTACAGAATTGCAAGCACGTACTTCTTGATTATTTTAACACCTGTTATAATCGGATCTTTGAAGATTTTTAATCTCGATTTTCAAACATTTAATACTTTAATTTTCTTTTGAATTGTAATCGAGGCTATTTATTTGGAAATTATCACAAATATGTAAAGTTGCCATTGTTTCATAGAAATATTGACTTTTTATGTCATGTTGAAATTTCGAGAAAGGAAATCGAAAATGCACAGAAGTATATAATAAATGAATCAATAAAGTTGATAATTCTCATAACGATCCAGTGTAATGCATAACATCAATAATTTGACTGAAAAGTTAGCATGGTGGCAACACGGATAATAGAGGGCGCCCGTACAAAACTCCGGAAAGATATCAACTTGCTCAAGTCTGTATTGTTCAGTGGCACATTTAGATCGAGTTCAATGTTTCATAGAACCATGTCCTCGTTTGAGTTAACAGTAGACGATGGTCAATATACCTTGGTAATACAAGATCACTAGTAAACAATTCGATATATTCACAACATGTTGAATAATAAGATAATTTATTTAGTCATTTCTTGATAACTTTGAGACTTCAACAAAGGGTTCATTCATACAATTACTCCCGACAACCGACTTTGCAACACTTTACTCTACCCGAGTATTTGGTAAAAAGATAAACCGAAACACTGAAAATGATCTACTTCTCCCTAAGATCAATCTCAGTGTCACTCTTGCAAGAATGGCAAACAAATATTGCATTAGTTTCATAGAAACACTCGGAGCGCATTGTCTTTGGGAATATCGAGCAGAGTTGTCAACAAGTCCCTAGCTGCAAGTCTCAAGTCAAGTCTCAAGTCACCTTGAAAATTTTGAGCGAGTCTCAAGTCAAGTCTCAAGTCTTTGGAGGTCGAGTCTCGAGTCAAGTCTTAAGTCCCTATGAGCAAGTCCCAAGTCAAGTCTCAAGTCTTTGAAGTTTGAATACAATGATGCAGGCTACGAATAATGTAACAGTGTTCCAGGAAACTGAGGAAAGCATATAAAAGTTATTGTTACAATTGAATACATGTGTCTCCTAACTTTATTGTGTCTTGAAAGTTTTCACAGAAATGCATGCAGCTATATTCTACCTGACTGCCCGATATTCTTCAAAGCTATTTCGAATGCAGGTAAGAACTTCAGGTTTGACATAATTAAATAATCAGGAACAAGTACATGAATTCTTATTTCTTTGACAACATTCATTTGAACTGGCAATCATTACTGTTACTTCCTGTTTTCTACTTCACATACTTTTGGAAGAGGAATCCAGAAATTACTCAAATCA
>KN886343.1:47700-59737 GCA_000934455.1 Apostichopus parvimensis
CAACCCCTGAGAGGAACAACCACGTCCTTGTTCATACTACCCAGAGCACCTCTTTCAACGGCGTCTAAGGACACCCTCTCTCGGTGGCTGACAGAGATTATTCGCCCCTTCGCAGTTGGCACAACTTTAACGAGAGCCCACAACATTAAAGGAAAAAGCGGCCTCGACAGCTCTTTTTGCAGGAGTCCCAATAGAGGACATCCTTAAGGCAGCAGCTTGGCGGACACCAACGACGTTCGTCGCCTGTCACCTTTCAGACTCATTACAGGCTGAGGCGGCATTTTGTAGCGTGGTGATGCGAGATCCGGCGGGTACTAGGTCCCACCCCTCGGGCCTCCCACCATCGGGCAGTGCCACTCGGTGCTAAGGTTGTGGGGAGACAGGTAAGCGAGGAACGAAGTAAATACTCCAAAACTTACTGGTTTGGATATTTACGAGTGACGAGCTTACCTGTCTCCATTCCCGCCTCCCTCCCCCAAGGGGGGTGGAACACAGCCGGACGGAGGAACGGTCGCATTGACTTAGCAAAACACCTTCTAGCACAGGCCAAGAGACCTGAGGAAAGGAGGTGCCACTACCGAACGAGTCCCCGTACCCTCACCTATTGTTACCAGCGAGTTCGTTGCAAAGATAGTTTTATCTTGACCGGTAGTAACCGGTAGTAACTTGTAGTAATCGGTAGTAACTTGTAGTATCTCGTAGTAACTTAGGGCCACTATGAGTGACTTAGGGAAGAGTGTCTTCAAGTGTTTTATATATATATGGAGAAGCGTTATATATATATATTTCCTTTATAATGTTGATACTTACTGTTGATACCATTAAACACTACGGTGTTCAGGGCCTTGGGCCTAACTTGTAGAGTACCTTCTTCTACCTTTATTAGAGCTAAGGGGTACAGGCGTGGACGGGGTCGTAGAGGGTAGTCCCCCCTCCCCACAGGAAGGGGATTACTACCCCTCCCGTTGGAAGTGTCAGAAATTCGATGTTAGGCTAGGACTCGAGGGGGTAGCCCTCCCATTTGTAGGGAAGGACTACTACTCGACTCCAAGGCAGAGACCACTTTGGAGGGGCTTTGGTCTCATGAGAAGGAAGGTTGGTGACCCGTGAAGCCGGGTCACGGAGGGTGCACAGTGTTAAAAGGTTACCAGGACATTCTAGGCGCGGTAGAATAGTGTGCTTAGGTTGTGGGGAGACAGGTAAGCTCGTCACTCGTAAATATCCAAACCAGTAAGTTTTGGAGTATATCACACATCTTGGTTCATGCATTGAATGAAATTAAACTTGGTATCTACATGTATTTTGAAGGTTCCATATCTTGCAGGAGCTTTCAATAATTCTTTTTGTTGCATATACATATAAGAAATGTTTCCACAAAAAAAAATCAGTTGCTTTTAGATTTGATATAAAGTAATTAGAAACCAGAGAGGTACATTAAACACAAACCTTGGCAAAAGTAGCATTGATGTAATCATTGGAACCAAATACGTTGCCTGGGGATTTCAAGACTGGTCTGAATTTGTCCGCTGTAAAAGAGTAATATGAAAATTTCAGCATTGTTAAGTACCTACCATCAATAACTAAATTGTGGTGGCAATTTTATTGTACCATGTTATAAACCTATGTTTTGTTACAAAACTAAAATTTAATGACAGTAGCTCACCTGGAAGGAGATCAGGGAACCTGTTCCTATGATTATTCTCAGATGAATTTCCTGCTAGGGTTGCCAAGTCCTCCTGATGTTTGGTAGTTTCTTGCAAAATCTAAACAAATTCATGCATTAATTCTTTTAAGATTAATACACATTGACTACGCTCATCATGTAATATTGCCTACTTTTCTAATTGAATACCAAATTACTGAAATATTAATACATAATAAAGTAGTACACCACCAAGTAATAAAACATACATTAATTAATACACCATAGAGATACAACATATTTAGTATTACACTTAAAACAATCTATTGTTAATCATCATTCAGTAATACACCTACCTGGAATTCCTTCTTGCATTTTGCCTTCATTGCTGAGAGGTCAAGTTTCTTGAGTTGATCACATGACATCTGAGAGTCTGGAGACAACATGGCTTCCAACAAAGCATCAAAGATGAACAGATACTGGAGCTAACATTGAAAAGAAGCATATTGACCTCATCAAATGTACAGAATTCTAGAGACTAGTTGTCCTCCTACAAACTCATTCAGTATTTCCTGACCATCAATTCTTACATGTGACACAATTATATCATAGATACTAGTAATGGATATACCAGTAGCACCAACACTATTACTCTATGTATCAAATATACTTACTTTTGTCAGTACCATGTTCACCCTGTCTTTTCTCATTCCTTCTATGACATCAAACACACTGACTTCCTTCTTGGTTTTAATGACATCCATCAGATCATAGAGGCTAATGAATACACCAGTAGCACCAACACCATTACTTGAAAAAAGGAAAATGAGAGATACAAAATTAATATATTTGTCAACAATTGAAATTTCTTGTCTTCAATGAACTCTATAGGAAAGTAAATCACCTCAATTAGAACATCCTGAATGAGTCTATATTAAATAGGTTAATGAGGAATGTGAAATGTTCTGGGATTTAACATTTCTGTCTCCACTCTGTGTTCTTACCTGCAATGGACCAGTAAATGTTTGCCTCCGTTCTGATGATTCTTGATCTCTTTGATGACAGAGATGAGGTCAGCAGGCTCGGATGGAACACCTCCATACTTCCAGCACGGAATCTTATACTGTCTTACAGTGTGAACTCTCTCATTACCCTGATGTAACAATGTAATAAATAACACACAAGTGAAGCAGCAAATAGTCAACATTGTATTCCATGATTCTGAACAGATCTACTGTAAACAACACAGCCATGTGGGATGGCAGCAAATAAAATCTCAATTCAATACAGCCATGTGGGATGGCAACAAATAAAATCTTAATTCATTCACTGTAAAATATTCTTCTTTCATTCTTTGCATCATCATGAGAGACGAAACAAGAGTAACAAATGACAGAAGTAAAGGATGATTATTAAAATAATAATTAAAAGTCAGTCAATTAATCAACCAATTATATAAATCAAATAGAAATAACGCCTCTGATTCTGTAGATGGTGCTCCTCTACAACACAAGTAACACAAGTACACTATTGTAATATACTTAATCTGTTGGATTATCTCATAAAGGGTACAATAATTTAAAGAAATTTAAAATGATAAACATTTGCTTCCTCCTTAAGTGCATTTCATTAAATAGTTATACCCTATACATAGCGATCTATAACATCAGAGATAATTGTCATTCATTTTCTTAGGACGTGCATTCTGAGAGCTGTTTGACTGCATTAGCAGGACTGATGTTTTTGCCTATAACAGGTTTAATTAATAAAATCAGAGCACATGTATAAGTAGTAATATTCCTACCTTGATAACATTCATTTCTCTGAAATAGCAATGCTATGCATCTCACAAAATAAAACAAAGGACTGAGAGCACATTGTTTACATTTACATGATTCTTAATGGTTCTTAAATAATTTTAACACAACAGATCAAAGACTCATGAAACAAAAAGCTTGATGTTGTTAAATGATCCAAAGTTACTATCACAGTGTCATGACACCAAATCAAGCCCCTTCCTTCAATTTAATCTTCCTTCTTTCATCTGGTTATCATCTTGGTGTGAAACTTCTTCTTCTAAGCTGTACAATTACAACTCATCAAAACAAATACATTGTGGGGATGAATTCCTCCAGTTTCTTACACATTTACAGCCACCAAGGATTAGAATATGGTTGTCGGGCAATATTGACAACTAATTGATGGCATCCTAACAAAGTAAGGTTCTAATGCTGCTATATTTTACAATTTATAACAATTCCAGCAAGCATCGTATTGTGATGAAGAATGTGGAAAGGAGAATAAAACAACAACAACAACATATGATGGTTACTCAAAAAAAAAATATAACTCTTTCCTCTGAACGACTATTTAATACATAATATTGAAGCGTAATTACAATTGCCAGGTGTCATGCGATCAAATTTGAATATTATAGTCTGCTTTGGTTATTAAAGTGAAAATAATCCTAGTCAAGTAGAATCTAAAATCTAAAAATCTAAAAAAGGAGTACTAAGCACATTATTGGCACAGGTCTGCCATCTCTCCACTTTACTAGGTGCAAGCATTGAAATATCTTCAATTCATTTTGAAAGATGATTCACACCCAGCTAATGGAAAACACAAATATCTTTGTTCTAGAAATAGACTTTGACACAATAAGGGTTCCATGAGAATAACAGATAGTTTCTATCCTTCGAATGTTAAGATATTTTAGAAGCACCAAACATGGTAATATTTATTCTTAGCATTAACTAATATCTTTCAGTACTTAGTTGTATTATTGTATTTTTAAAATTGGTTATATAAATAAATATCAAATGTTGATGAAACAGCCTCTGTGAATTTTCTAATGAAATTTGTCCAAACACAAACATAATATGGCAAACAATCACTTCATATTAATGTGCCCTAAATTAAATTACTAACCAACAGGACCTTAGTACTAAATACTCACAGACAAATGAGCTTTATATATTTTTGTTTGTGGATATGAGTTTGATTTATATTCATCATGTCAGCAGAGTAAAATATTAAGTCATACCTTGATAACATTCATTTCTCTGAGTGTGTAGCTTCTGAAGGCTGTTGTCTCCATCAACAGTACTGTGATTGCACCATATTTCTGGTTTCTATTTACCTCTGGCCAGTATTGTGCATCCTTAGATTGCTGTTGTTATTGAAATAAAAATATAAAATTACACAGAAATGCAAAAATGTTACATCATATTCATCTGCTATGGTCTTGACCATGTTAGTGCGGTTCAACACATCCCTCTCTTAATACTGTTTTTGTTGTTGCTTGGTTGTTTTCATCGTTTCACATTTACTCCTTACATATACATGTAACCCAGGTCAAGCCCCAAAAAGAATGATTTAGAAAGATTCAAACCGACTCGAGAATTCACGGTATGCTTTTGCTGTCTCCTTGTTTATTGAAATAACACAAACAAGGATACTTAGTCAGTTGTTCGGTGATAACCGAGCAACCATAAACAAATAAAAAATCTTATACTATTAAATTTAAAACTTGACTTAATTGAATACTCCCCTTAATTAAATACGCCCCTTAATTAAACCCCAAATAGATGAGCCCTGTTGTATGACGATGTCGCTGACTTGCCGAGCACCAAAGTAGACCGGATATGTGTTGTGATTCTCTCCTGACCAGTTTCCGACCTTGAAACACCCGATAATTACCAGGAAGGCATCAAACTATCTATAAAGGCCACTGTGAGTATCTCTAATAAATAATCACCGAACTGGTGTCACTCCATTCGTATATTATAACGATATTTTAGTAAAAACTAAATAATAGTTTCTCCTCTTACAACGGATGTCTGCTCTGACCAGAGAAGCAGATGGACCACACACGAAAACGTGGGCGCCCTATCAGAACAAGATTTTAGCAACGCCCTCAAGGCACCCTTAGGGCTCTCGATCTGGATAATGCACATATCTATCTAACCTAGGTCACCTGGTTACATATATATCAATCCATGTAATGTTTACCTGCTCAGTTCCATCTTTATCTACCAGCATCACTATTGTCTCTACATCTTCCTTCCAAACCATCCTCCAGAAATCATCCTTTGTACCTTCCCTCGGTCCTTCAGAAGAGTAAGAAATATCACAGGAACATAAATAATATAAAACAAACAGCTGGTTATGGAGATCAATGATTTAAACTTTAATCTCCAAGTAACTACTACAACATTTCCTTATTTTATCAAGTGCTATTCTAAAGAGATAATCACAAGTAACCACACAAAAGGAATCATTTCATTGTAAAAATAGACAGTCCTACAAGAATGCAGGAGAAAAGAAGACAAAAAAAAAACACTATTGTCAGCCTACATGAACATTCTATCTAGAAATATAATAAAGGCTGTTGATATTTTAAAGTGTTAAAAACAGCCAATATTGAAGACAACAGTTGTAAAAAGGTGGGTCAGCTTATTTCTTTTAACATTGGATAAAATAGTGGCTTATAGGAAAAGAAAACAGGTACAGAAATAAGTCTGTTGCTAATCAACACTGAATTTAATAACAAAGGGTATGACAAATGATATTATCCTGACTTTTATAAATCTAGTGACTCCACATACCAAGACAGAGGCAAGGAAGCATCAAGAACAAAACCTTAAAACATATTGCTTTCATTATAACAGCTCTTTAGTTTTCATATATTTTTTCTAATAAAATTATGTTAGGGCACTTTATATGCTACTTGATTCAAACCACAAGTTTTACTTTACGAATTTTAACAAGCATTTGTCATAATAGACACAGTTTGTGCTGTACAAAAACATGATATTTAATTGAGGCAATAATTCAAGCAAGTCTTCCTAGAAGAACATCAACTTAGACATATCCTTGGCAACTGATGTTCGTCTAATAAAGAGTACAAGCTCAGAATGTTTCACAAGCGATCAATCTATACAGGACAGTTATTCCCACAAATGCTAAATAATAATGAACTATACAAACCTTGTGCTGCTATGAACGAGACCTTCCCCTGGTGGTTCTGTAATGAGTAAAGATGTATTGCAATTTTCTACACATCTTATTCAATGAGAAGAAAATTCAGAGCAATTGAAAATTAGTTGTTCCCTGGTAACTATCAGTTTTCTAATACAAATTTGGATCTTCTAGATCTCCTGTCCTATACTGTATTTAAGTCTTCACAGACTAGTTTACTAATTGTAAACAAGTTTAAATTCTGATCGAGGTCCAAGCAGTGAAACTAAAACAGCTATAGTATTACTGTTGGCATATCCAGGTATTGGTTCTTTTGTACAGTGCTCTTGGGCATGTTTTATTTCATGATAACAGCACTTTAATATATGGTATATGGTACAGTATATGGTATGGTATATGATATCCTCACCAATATATCCCTTTCTATATGAGCGAACATATCCCTGATTTGGCAGTGGACATATTTGACAGCACATACTTGTATATCAGTGTGAACGAAGACTGGCACCACCCTCAACCCCCATTCCACAACCCCCCCCCCTCACACAGAATAGGTTTCTTCAGTTTTGTTGACTTAGTCCACTAAAGGATCATCAGTAATTGGCAAGATTTGAGCTACGAGATTACAATTTTACAGTTTTCAAATAACTATTGTGTACACTTTCCACATCAAACATAAATGGTAGCTGTCCTGTAACATGTCGGTTACTACGTATACAAATCTGAACAACAGTGGTTTTCTTTTGATCTTTGTTTTCTAAATTTCTAAATTCTCAATTCATGTTTCAGGCAAACATTACACAGGGAATAAGTATATACACTCTCATATACTCTTAAGTCACTTATTGAATGAATAGTACTTACTTCTTCCACGCTATGCTACTTGCTGTATAAGTTATCATCCCACATACCAGTATATTAAGAGCTTTAATGTTTCTATCTGCAGGAAACATGTCAACTTCCACCGGGATTATAATAGAGCGTTATTCATTCATACTTCATACTGATTCCACATCAGCTGACCATGCATTAACCTATGTATAATGCAAGGTAAACTCAATGGCTAATTAATAGAAGTTGAAAATAGAAAATGGTATCTCAGCAAGCTTAATCCAGATCCCAGCTTTCTTCCCAAGCTAGTTCAGGTAAACAAAGTATGGTATAGCAACGAGCTCCTTCAGTGTTAACACCCCTTGGCAAAATGATCACTAAACTGAGAATTATAAATATAAGTATAATAACTATAAGTATAAGTATAAGTATAAAAAGAAGTGTAATAACTATAGGGTGCGTTCAACAAGAATAATCTTATTTAAAATGCTGGTATTGATGTGAATATATCCGCATTAAGCAGTCACCTAGGAAAAATGGCCTAACGATCCTGGTATGATCCGATGCCTATATCTGTGTGATCGAATAATAAAGCAATTGTACTACACAAAAGTTAGTTGTTTTTTTTAGAATGGAATTGTTCACAAGTTTAATTATGACCCAAAATTAACTAGCTTAGCACAGTATATAGTGTACTATACTTAGTACATATCCATTGTACACCAATGCCCTAGTGTCACTTCCTTCTCATTTTGCTATGCTTGGACACAGGCAAGGTATGCCTTTGCATCAGATCGTTATGCTGTACAACTAGCGTTGTTCAATGAATAGGCTAATTATTGTAACATTCCGAGATGAAAATAAACCTTTATTTAGTGCTTTGTATTAATGAACAGGGTTAATCAACAGTGTACCCTGCATTTATTGCTGGGAAATGCAGGAACGGTCGGGGTGTATAACTCAAGCAGTGTAGGCTGAGTGCATCCAGCTATAGAGTTATATCCCTGTTCATGCATTACCCTGAGATAAATGCATGGTAGACTGTTAATTAACCCCTAATTCTTGCAATGATAGCTGTTGTACCCAAAGCAGTACCTTGCAACCAGAAATACCACCATATTTTGTTTTATAATAGCAAACTTCTAGGCAATGACAATGTTACTATGTATGATATATTTCAATCACATCTGTGGACTAAAACAAAGACAAATTGCAACAGTCATAAAACATGGTATTGTTAATTCAGCCCATCACCAGCCTACCTGCAGAAACATGCAACAGACATTTGTGGACTAATAACATTTGAGACATTAACCAGAACCAGGTTAACTTTATTGAGTATAATCACTAAAGGAGTGCAATTGTATACAACAACAAAAAAGTTTTTATTTGTAAAGGAAAATTTTGCTGCAAAATAAATCTCTAGCTATTCTAAAAGTAAACAAGTTACTCATTGCTAATATATTGATGGTCAGTTATCCTGTATCTCTTTGTCTTCCAATCACATATGAAATTGCTAATAAAGAATTATTTTCTGTCTCATAAATAGATGTGAACTCTAATAAAGCACATAAGCACTAATAAATGACATTAATTCTTTCAGCAAGGAAGATTTACCGTGATTATCTAATGATTGATAACTATCTTTGTATGAGAGGAATATTCATATTTTATAATGTTTTAGACTTAAATATTTTTCTTTTACATTGAAGCTAGTTGCAGTGGCTACTGTAGATGATTTGTTATTAACCAATCACATCTAAACTTCTTTCAAGATGGAATTAAAATAGAATTAGTGGAACCAAACAGCAACTCTTTCTTACACCACAGAGCTCCATGAAGTCTCTACTAGCATTAAACAGCATCATAAAGTATGTAGTTGAGACACTCTGTTAAGATTTCTATGGCAGCTATTCTACAGAATTGTCTAAAGCAGCTAGGATATAGAGCAGCAGGAAGAGTTGCCTTCATGTTACTGTTTTAAAGCAGCAGCTATATTTTACAGTAGAATTACCTTGATGTAACTGGCATTGATATAGTCAGACCTAACATCACTACCATCTGTATCCAGCCTAACTCTTGAATGATCATCTTGGCAAAATAGTAGAATTAAAAGGTAATCATAACAATATCTGTGGAGTGCAGCAGTACATCCCTGCAAAGATTCTTTTAATGATTCCAAAAGATCCACACCTTTCATCCTTATTTAACTGTCATGTGCAAAGAGTATTTGTCCTTGTAAGAAAACTTCATTTTTAAGTCTAATCTTTGGTATTCTTGAGATAATTTTGATAGAATATCATGTAATTGCTTTAAGAGGAAGAAAAACATAATGAACACTCTAGAAATGACACACCTGTCATATAACCCGGTAACATGAAATATAACTCTAATGAAACAAGATTATGATGTTAAACTTACATGGCAAGAGAGCCTTGAAGAAATTCTTTGGTTTATTCTGTAACTTGACAGCTGCAGTCCATGGGTGTTGCTGTCCTGTTTTGAGAGCCTAATGCAAGAAAACAGAAGAAGTTGATGTCATAAAGCAATCAAAAGAACAAGGATATGAAACTAAAGCAATCAAGAAGACATGATGATCAGAAACCAGCTGAACCCACAAAAAGTTAGGCAAAGAGGTCCCAGATTCCACTTGCGACCTATTAAACAGGATTCACTTTTTTCACTAATATAATTTGATACTTCATACAGAAATCAATGTTACCGTTAACTTCACATGCACTGCACTAACGTAGTAGCAATGATCCGTCTATACATGGTTGTGTGAATGACTCATGAAAGATCCTACTGAAAAACTGAATAATTCAGATTTTGATGTAGGAAGGGTACATAAATGAGAAAGTAACAATATCGTAAGATCTTGATATTTTGGAGCTGGAGTTTTTATGGATTGTTCCTCTAGATCTATGTAATCTTCAGGATCATCGCTCAGTTTCTCCCAGAATTAATTTCAGGTCCACTGGTTGGTAGATCTATTCTAAAAACATTTCATGATTACAACAAATCTTCTAAGTAATATTCCTCATAGTAAAGGATAACCCTAAAACAAAGTTAGTTCTTGTGAAAAACTACGAAACCTTTCAGTTCCGATGAAAGGACTTGTATACTGCATGTACACTGTACTGGTCATAGCTAGAGGTAGGCTTAGTCTGGTGCTGCATGATGGTATTCCCATTGTTTGGTAGTAACATTCTGGGAGCTGAGTTAGGGTAAGCAGTTCCTGAAGTAAGTTATAATGATACCAGAAGGACTTGTAGCTGGGTAAAAAAACAAAATGACTACTCACCGTATATTGCTGGACGATTTCACTAATGACCTTTGACCTTTCTCTACCCATGAAAGTCTTATACTCAATAATTTTCATTGGTCTTGGTGTTATTGGTTTGCTAGCTCTGAGAGTGTTAATATAAACTCCTGTGTATTCCTCAAACATCTCAGGGACTTCATATTCTGTATCATCTTCACTTTGCAGGTCTGGCTGAGGAACGCTTGGTAATTTACGAGCATCTGTTTCTCCAAGGTTGACATCCTCATACTGGTAGTCAGTCTGTCTCTTAATGCCCTGACGAGGCATAGCCTTGGGTGCTACATCAGTTGTTTCTAGGATGGTTCTCTCATACCCTGATACCTGTGTGGGAGCTTCTTTCTCAGTAAGATCTTGATCTTTTTGGGATGGAGTATTTCTGGATTGTTCCTCTAGAGCTATGTAATCTTCATGATCATCAGTTACTCCTGAAATTAATTTCAGGTGCATTGTTTGGTGGAAGATTTAATCTGAAACATTTCATGTTTAAAACCAAGCTTCTATGTATTCCTCATAATGGTTTTCCTCAAATGCTGTTAGTAAGAGTGGAACAAATTTATGGTGTACTAAAATTATTTCCTTACAATAAAAGAAAAATGATCCTTGCATGTGATTTTGAAATCAGTATATAGTAATAGAATACTTCAAATATGACACTTGTTATAGAAAGTTCAGCAATCATAACTACAAGGATTTAAAATATAAATAATTTCACGAAAAGGTTCGATCCACAGACACTCAAGAGTTTATTGGTATTCATAGGTGAAGGGTGAACTCTATAAACGTGATTAACATTCATGTTAACATGTTTTAAGTGATAAAGTATTTTAAGATGCTAACATTAAGGCACATACTCACCAGCATTAACATAATCAACATCTTGTACATCTACTGGTTTAGATTCAGTCGCAGGCTTTCGCCGGATTCTGTGCAAATGATTGTTAGACAAATTGGATAAAAAAATTGTCCAGCAATTGTATTAAATTAACAATTAAAAGGATTGGGAAGATGTAATTTATAATTTCCTTCGTTTGATAGTGAGAGGGTAGAAATAGGCAGGTTTCTCCTGTATTCTGAAAAAGAACTAACATTGGACATGCAGGCAGGTCCCTTATCCAGCAAACGAAAACAAAGGTGTTTGTTCCCTGGCATGTCCACTAGCACGGCATCAAAGTGGAGGAAACATTATCAACCCAGAGGTCCATGAACCATCTTTAAAAGTTTGTGGAAAACTCTTTAGGTTAAATATTCCCCCCCCCCCT